>JAHKBH010003737.1:0-14493 GCA_019049505.1 Pachyrhynchus sulphureomaculatus
CTACCAGTTGTGTGGCGATCAAACAGAAAGGCGTGGGTTACACGGGAAATTTTTCAGAGAATGGTATTCTAATAGTTTTTGCCCATCAGTCAATCATACTGTGACAGAAATGGGCTTGAACCTAAAGTTATATTACTCTTAGACAATGCCCCAGGACATCCAACCTCACTTGATACGCCCAGAGACTTAAAAGTGTACGTAAAGTTCCTTCCACCAAACACTACGTCAATATTACAACCTATGGACCAGGGAGCAATAGCAAACTTCAAAGCTTATTACCATCGCCGCACTTTTAGCCAACTAATTCATGAAACTGACGGGGAAGGAAGACAGTCTATGCGAGAGTGGTGGAAGTCATACAACATTATGAAGTCTATTCACAACATAGAAGAGGCTTGGAAGGAAGTTAAAATGAGTTGTATGAATGGGGGTGTGGCGTAATCTTTGGCCAGATGTAGTGGAAGCACCTAGAAGAATTGTCCAGATGCAGAGACAAGTGCTTGAAGACATTGCTGCAATGATTGAGGGGTCTGAACTTGAAGATGTCACGGTAGAAGATCTCGTAGAACTTGTAGCAACGCACGACGATCCTATTAGCAATGAAGATCTGATCGAGTTACAGAATAATCCTATCTACGATGAGGAAGAACAAGTAGAAGAGAAAGTTTTATCTTCAGGGGAAATACAAAATGCACTTTCAAAAATTTATTCAGGTTTGGACATATTGCAGAGTATAGACAATAATGATGACCGTGTCTTGACCGTGTGTCAAACAATTAAAAACAGTGTTGGGTGTTATGAACGTATTTTACAAGAACGTAAAACAAAACGTTACCCAAAAGACAATAGATGTATTTTTCCGTAAAAAATAAGAGTATGTATTGCATAAAGTGTTCTTAGAATTAAAGTGATTGATTAAAATGATTTGTATTTTTTTGTATTAAATTTTGACTATGTTTAATCATAAACCTCGATATACGCGAATTTCAGTTAACGCGATTTTTTTTCGGAACGTATCCCTCGCGTAAAGCGGGGTATTACTGTATATATATATATATATATAATATATATATATATATATAATATATTATATATATATATATTATATTTTACGTGTTCTTGGAATTAGATCATTAAAAACTATTCTTGGATCTGTTATATATTTATTGACGTTTCGACCTTTGGAAGAGGTCTTCTTCAAAATTTGCTCTAAAAGATTACATTAGAAGAATTAAATATAGATAAGTAATTAATCAGTTTGTTGTGTATTTCGGGGTTAAAATATTTGTATCTTTTGGTAGTTTTTAATTTAAGACACTTAACTGTATACATTAATGAGAGAGTTCATTTGTGGGGTGTTAATTTTAAATCACTGTTAAAATCACAATTTTACTTTCTACAAACAAACCACTTAACTTGAGGGACTTGAAGTCTTCCGAAGGTCGAAACGTCAATAAATATATAACAGATCCAAGAATAGTTTTAATGATCTAATTCCAAGAACACGTAAAATATAAAAAATATATATATATACCAAGATCAAAGAACCTTACACTCAACAAAAAAAAATATAAATATATATATATATATATATATATATATATATATTATATATATATATATATATATATATATATATATATATATATATATATATATATACATATATGTATATAAATATATATATATATATATATATATATATATATATATATATATATATATATATATATATATAAATAATATAAATACATAAATATGTATGACCCTCCGTAGACTACAAAAGAGAAGATGTAGTTATGAACTTGTGTAGTGTCGAAATTCCATTGGCCGATAACAACCTCCTAAATTTTTTTGACGTCAGCATTTTCGTACTAACCTCAAACTTGATGCTCCATCCATCGATTTATTTTCAGATTTTCAATTGAGGATGGCGAACAACCATATGTTGCGGGTTTTAATTTTTTAATTTTGGGCTGTTTATATTCGAGTGACATGGTGTTCAGATTTGAAAAAATTTCCCCTACTTATGCCAAATATTCATCCCTACAGGGTAAGTCTATTGTCATTTTAAAATCTGTTAAAATATTATTGGTAATGAATTTTTATTAAATGTATATTGTAATTTGTAAGATATTTATGTTAAACATTAAAAAATTCGCTCTGCTCTGCCAAATAGATATTTCTTCATGGAAAGTATTTTCTTATTATTTTTTTTTAATTCAATATTATATATATTATACTGGTTATCACAATGTTTAACTAAGTATTTTTTTTGCAACTGTATACAGTGTTGTTTTGCCAATTATTTAACACAATACAGTAGGCAGTTTCTGTAAAGGTCATTTATTATTTATATTGTTAGTAGCTATTTCTATTATTATTTTTATTATTTAATTTAAATTTTATTATTTAACCAATGTCGATAAATTTTTTAATGGAAATGTGATTTTTAGTGGTCCGTACGGAACTCTTATGAGATCACTTTCGGTGTCTGTCCGTCTGTTATTTTGTCTGTCTGTCCGTCGGTCACACCTGATTTTCTCCGAAACTATTTGACATAGAAAGTTGAAATTTGGCACTAATATAGGAATTGATGGCGCCATCAGAGCCGTGTAGTTTTTGAAAGTTAAATTTTCACTTAAAGGGTTAGATTTAGGGGTGAAATCGGAAGTAGAAAAAAAACAATTTACTAAGTCATCGAGTGGAGTGTCAAATGAAATCTTGTGAAAACACGAGTTCAAATATAACACATGGGCTGAAAAGTCCCGGGCCTAACCAAAGAAACCACGGTTTTTTTGGTTCAAAATTAGCTTTATTCATCAACGTAATCTCCATCAAGAGCAACGCAATCATTCCAGCGCCGCTCTAACATTTCAATACCACTTTTGTAGAACGATTTATCTTTTGCCTCAAAATAGGCCTCAGTTTCAGCGATAACCTCTTCATTCGTGCGAAATTTCTTACCGGCGAGCATTTTTTTTTCAGGTCTGCGAACAGCCAGTAGTCGCTGGGAGCCAAATCTGGCGAATACGGTGGATGTGGGAGCAATTCGAAGTTCAATTCATAGAGTTTTGCCATTGTTTTGATTGACTTGTGACACGGTGCGTTGTCTTGATGAAACAAAATTTTTTCTTTGCCATATGCGGTCGTTTCTTTGCAATTTCGGCCTTCAAACGCTCCAATAAACGCTATATAATATTCACTGTTGATGGTATTTCTTTTCTCAAGATAGTCGATGAATATTACACCAGGCACATCCCAAAATACCGAGGCCATAACCTTTCCCAGCCGATTGTTGTGGCTTTCGGGCGCTTTGGACGAGGTTCACCAGTTGCTGTCCACTCAGATGACGATCGTTTTGATTCCGGAGTGAAGTGATGGATCCATGTTTCATCCATTGTCACATATCGACGCAAAAATTCCGGTTTGTTACGTTTAAACATGGCCAAACACTGCTCAGAATCATCAACACGTTCTTGTTTTTGATCAACAGTGAGCAAAACGCGGCACCCACTTTGAACAGAGCTTTCTCATAGTGAAATGCTCATGCAATATAAAGCCAACACGTTCTTTTGATATCTTTACGATGTCAGCTAACTCACGCAACTTCACTTTTCGATCATTCAAAACGATTTTATGGATTTTTTTGATGTTTTCTGGTGTTACCGCCTCATTTGGACGTCCCCTGCGTTCTGCATCATCGGTGTCTCTACGACCACGTTTGAAGTCAGCAAACCAACGTTTTATTGTTGTTTCTGATGGAGCGGAGTCCCCATAACACTTTTCAAGCCATTGCTTCGCTTGAACGGTATTTTTTTTTTTCCCATCAAGAAGCAGTGTAAAATTAAAACACGAAATTGTTTTTGATCCATTGTTTTGAAAATAACAAAAGTAGCGTCACTCTTAGCACAATAACTCACAAACTAATGAATAGAATATCATGGAATTTTTAACAGCTGTCTTTTGAAGGTTAGTATTAACTGAAAAAAAGGTGACTGCAATAAAACTAGCGCCATCTATGTGTTAGGCCCGGGACTTTTCAGCCCATGTGTTATGTATAATGTTAATACTTGCGGCACACCTTTCTTTATATTCTTTTTAAAAAATTTCCAAGAATCGCTGTCCCCTCCCTTGTCTCGAAAAGTACTGATTAAAAAATTTTGAAAACATTCTAGAATATTCTCCACAGGGTGTACATTGAACCAAAATTATCACGAGTGCATTACCTTTATTAATTTATCTGGGATATAAAGAACAAAAATTTCAAGGTCATCAGTTTTTCAGTAAAGATCGGGAAAAAAACTTTGTCAAAAACTCATTTGGGATGTGTTTTTGTGAAGTCATTGTTCATTTTATACCTACGTAACAAAAATTTTTATTTTAAAAAGCAGTCAACGTATGGAACACTAATTGCGCAAGTCCGACTTGCACTTGGCCGGTTATTTGTAATGTCTTTTATTGAGATCTTAAACAGATTTTATGTATAATTATTTGTAGTTAAGCTCGTCATGGGTTAAACTGCCGGGGGAGGAAGTTAGATGCTTTGCTTCGAATATATCATGTTATATTCCATTTTCAAAGTTCCTGGAGTCACAAAATCAGAAAATTAAGTTATTTTTTAGTGTTCCGTACGGAACACTTATAAGAGGACTTCGGTGTCTGTCTGTCCATTTATCTATCCGTTTTGTCTGTCCGTCCGTCTGTCTGTCTGTCACACCCGGTTTTCTATGAAAACTATTTGTCATAGAAAGTTGAAATTTGGTAATAAAATAGAAACTGATGGCCTCATCAGAGCCGTATAGTTTTGAAAGTTAAATTTTGAGTTAAGGGGTTAGTATTGGAGGGTGAAATCGGAAGTGAAAACAAATTTTTTTTACTAGGTCATCGAGTGTGGTTCAAATGACAGCTTGTGAAAACATGAGTAATATATATATATATATATATATATATATATATATATATATATATATATATATATATATATATACAGTAATACCCCGCTTTACGCGAGGGATACGTTCCGAAAAAAATCGCGTTAACTGAAATTCGCGTATATCGAGGTTTATGATTAAACATAGTCAAAATTTAATACAAAAAAATACAAATCATTTTAATCAATCACTTTAATTCTAAGAACACTTTATGCAATACATACTCTTATTTTTTACGGAAAAAAATACATCTATTGTCTTTTGGGTAACGTTTTGTTTACGTTCTTGTAAAATACGTTCATAACACCCAACACTGTTTTTAATTGTTTGACACACGGTCAAGACACGGTCATCATTATTGTCTATACTCTGCAATATGTCCAAACCTGAATAAATTTTTGAAAGTGCATTTTGTATTTCCCCTGAAGATAAAACTTTCTCTTCTACTTGTTCTTCCTCATCGTAGATAGGATTATTCTGTAACTCGATCAGATCTTCATTGCTAATAGGATCGTCGTGCGTTGCTACAAGTTCTACGAGATCTTCTACCGTGACATCTTCAAGTTCAGACCCCTCAATCATTGCAGCAATGTCTTCAAGCACTTGTCTCTGCATCTGGACAATTCTTCTAGGTGCTTCCACTACATCTGGCCAAAGATTACGCCACACCCCATTCATACAACTCATTTTAACTTCCTTCCAAGCCTCTTCTATGTTGTGAATAGACTTCATAATGTTGTATGACTTCCACCACTCTCGCATAGACTGTCTTCCTTCCCCGTCAGTTTCATGAATTAGTTGGCTAAAAGTGCGGCGATGGTAATAAGCTTTGAAGTTTGCTATTGCTCCCTGGTCCATAGGTTGTAATATTGACGTAGTGTTTGGTGGAAGGAACTTTACGTACACTTTTAAGTCTCTGGGCGTATCAAGTGAGGTTGGATGTCCTGGGGCATTGTCTAAGAGTAATATAACTTTAGGTTCAAGCCCATTTCTGTCACAGTATGATTTGACTGATGGGCAAAAACTATTAGAATACCATTCTTGAAAAATTTCCCGTGTAACCCACGCCTTTCTGTTTGATCGCCACACAACTGGTAGACTTGTCTTGTCTGTGCCTCGCATTGCACGGGGTGTTTCTGAATGGTACACTAGTAAAGGTTTCAGTTTGAAATCACCAGTGGCATTACCACCCAGCAGAAGTGTTAGTCGATCTTTCGCAGCTTTGAAACCACTGGCTTGACGTTCTTCCTTAGAAATGAATGTTCGAGATGGCATTTTTTTCCAGTAAAGTGCGGTCTCATCAACATTGAAGATGAGACAAGCAGGAATTTTCTCTCGTCTAACGAAGTCTTGAAACTTGTCTGGAAACTCAGCTGCAGCTTGAATGTCCGCGCTGGCCGCCTCGCCTGTTATGTGGATATTGTGAAGATTAGAACGCTGCTTGAACCGATGGAACCAGCCTCTGCTGGCAGCAAAAGTCGGAGTGGCACTCCCTTCTCCTTCTTTTGTTTTCAGCATCTCATACAAAGATTTTGCTTTTGTGCATATGAGATCTTGACTTAGTGGTGTGTTCTTCTTATTCAAATCTTCGATCCAGACTGACAGTAATTTCTCCATTCTTTCTAAGATAGATGATCTCGAACGAGAGAAAGTTTTGTTGCACTTATAGGTGTTGAACCTTCGCTGGAGATTTTAATTTTTTCCCGATTTTTATAAATCGTTCTCACAGTCGATTCTGAGAGTCCAAAATCTCTCCCAACAATTGTTGCTTTGCCTCCATTTTCCATTCTTCTTAACACTTTCATCTTCAATTCCAAAGTGACGCTTTTTACGCTCTTTTTTCTTTACAGGCGGCATTTTTAACGTAGGGTTAAATTATGTATGTATGTATCTCCAATAAATATTAAAACAAAACTGCCAGCCGACCGAACTAACATTACGGAACAAATGAACACACGAAACGAACGAGGAAATCCCCATAGAACAAAGTCGAAGGACAGGGAATTCCCAATTCTTCAAAGAGAATATTCAGAGAAAGCGGGGATTCCCCCGCGACCATAGAGAAGTTAATGACTACATGAGCGCGAAATTTGAAATTCGCGTTATAGTGAAACCGCGCGTAACGGGGGCGGGGTCGCGCTAAGCGGGGTATTACTGTATATATATATAAAATGTAATACTTAAAAAATCGCGAAAAATCGCTGTCCCCCCTTTA
This sequence comes from Pachyrhynchus sulphureomaculatus, assembly GCA_019049505.1. Taxonomy (NCBI): domain Eukaryota; kingdom Metazoa; phylum Arthropoda; class Insecta; order Coleoptera; family Curculionidae; genus Pachyrhynchus; species Pachyrhynchus sulphureomaculatus. The sequence goes on from JAHKBH010003737.1 coordinate 7,150, forward strand.
TCTCAAAAAGTACTCATCAAAAAATGTTGAAAAAAATGCTCGAATATTCTCTACGGGGTGTAGATTGAACAAAAATTATCACGAGTGCATTAACTTTAATAATTTATCTGGTATATAAAAAAAAAACAAAAATTTCAAGGTCATCACTTCACTGTTCATTAAAAGTAATTTAAAATTTTATTCAATGAGTACTTGCTTTTCAAAAGTAGGGTGTAAATTAAAGATTAAGGGTAAAGATTAAAAGAGCTCATTTGGTTTAAGTTCTAGGACACACCGAAAATATTTAGCATTTACAATATTTAATTCAACATAGTTGATATTTGCAGAAATTATTGTTTAAATGACCATGATATAAGTACTTTAAATATTGTTGTATGATGTATTTGTAGAAATATATTATTTTAAATATAGAGTTTTACAGAATGAATTGAAATCAATCCGCAAATTAACAACTTACTGAAGATACATGTACCAATAATCAAAATCGAAACATCTTGACAAGCTTTTGTAATAGTGATGAATTTCCGTTTAATTAATTGTTTTTATTTGGGATGTTGCTTATTCAATACGACATCTCGCGGCTTTTTCAGGGATTAAACTTGAGGTGCATTTTAAAATCTGTCATAAGCGTCCGTGTAAATTAATATTATAAATTTTCTTAAAAATTAACACCGAAATTTTTGCTTTTCGTGAAAAAATAAAAAAAAAAAGACTTTTATGCTGTGTTTACACTTGTGAAAATCGCCTGCAAAAGAATTTAAATGTAATTTTTCATGCACTTTCCAGAAGCGAATGAGGGTTTTGTAAATATTACTAATGCATTTGGGAAAGCGGAAAAAAGTTGACAGACTAAAAGTGTGTTATTGCTATCAGCATCTTTTGTGCTAATTTTGATTTTGAAATTTATTTATCAAAACTTAAATTTTTCGTATGGTCAGATATCTTTAGCTTTGAAGGATTATTACTAATTTTGATTTCGCGAAAATAAGTATTCTCATAAAACTAACATTCCGAAATGCTGTTTACTTTAAATTGGACTTACATGCTTCTTTTTTTTCTGCAAATAATAAAAATATTGCCATTCTGCCGAGAGTATGTTATTAGTATTTCGTACTTATAAGATCACTTCGGTGTCTGTCTGTCCGTCCGTCCGTCTGTCTGTCTGTCCGTTCGTCTGCCTGTCTATCTGTTTGTCACACCCGACTTTGTCCGAAACTATTTGACATAAAAAAATGAAATTTGGCACTAATATAGGAATTGATGACCTCATCGGAGCCGTGTAGTTTTAAAAGCTAAAAGTTTTGGGGGACTGGGGAAACTGAAAAAATACCAGGTCATCGAGTAGGGGTATCAAATGAAAGGTTGTAAAATCACGAGTTCAAAAATATATATATAATGTAATACTTGCGCACACTTTTCTTTGTATTATTTTTAAAGAATTGCGAAAAATCGCTGTCCACTCCCTTATCTTGAAAAGTAGTGACCAAATTCTCCTCAGGGTGTAGATTGAACGGAAATTATCACGAGTGCATTACCATAGTTTATCTGGTACTTAAAGAAAAAAAAAAAATTTCAAGGTCATCAGTTTTTAGTAAAAATCGGAATAGAACTTTGTTGAAAACTGATTTGGAGTGTGTTTTGTGAAGTCACTGCTTATTTTACACCTCCGTAACAAATATTTTTATTTTAAAAGCAATCAACGTACGGAACACTAAGTGCGCAAGTCCTACTTGCATTTGGCCGGTTATTTTATTTTAATTAACATGCTCGCTGTTTTCCGCCGTTACGTGATTAAATCATTTAAATTACGGGCACAGGGTGGGTGGAGGGGGCAAACGTTCTCAAGCAATAATTCTAATAGTGATAATAATGTTACTAATACTTTTGCACCACACTGTATATTTAACTCAAGCAATGACTGTGACGTAGCCAAAGAAAGCCTGGGTACCTCTACCTCCCCTGCCCCATTGATGTAGAAACTAGCGTGTTCTCAGAAATATCGTTTTATTTGGATTGGAACGATTTTTAAATCGTGTACCAGTTTCTAAATTTTCACTGTGTGAATTGTTCTTTTTTTTGTGAAAAATCTCCACCCCTGCTTTATTATGCCTAAACTTTTAGAGTTCCAGTGCAAGAAGGTTTTTTTTTATTAAGAGCTTCTCCCTCCTGTGTCGGTTACCCCGCCACCGCTCGATTGGCAGCTATACCTACTGCTGTTTTCTTTTTTTTTCCTTAAAGAAATGTTCTTTGGATCCATATGACTCCACCTTTCGCCCCCGCCCCTTGAACCTGGCTATGCCACTGCTTCAGAAATCTTTGTTGCAATGACCCATTTTCCGTTGCTGTATTCATGAAAGGATCACTCTACGAGATTTTTTCTCTTTACATTTCAGGGTTCCAAGATCCCGAAAAACATATCTTCCCACTTCCGTCGGACTACCTGTCTGGTGGCATGATAATTCTCGAATGAAATGAGATACTAACTCAGCAGAAATGGAGAAAATGGGGGTGGTGGGGAAAATAATTTTTATGTAGTTTCAATAGTATTATGACAATTTTTCTTGGTTGTATCTTGAACAAGCGTTTAAGTAATAATATTTATAGTCAAAAATAAAAGGGATTTTATGGATGGTCTAGGGAATTAAAGAGGGAAAATTACTTTTTACTTTCCTCGTTAAAGGAAAAATCACAGTCAAAATTGTTGTAATAAAACGTATGTATTGTTAACTTTTTAAAATCTACAAACGCCAGGAACCAAAAATAGGAGTTTAGATATTTTTAGTGTTCCGTACGGAACACTTATAAGATCACTTCGGTGTCTGCCCGTCTGTCCGTCTGTCTGTCCATCTGTCACATCCGATTTTCTCCCAAACTATTTGTGGAATAAAGTTGAAAGTTGGTACTAATATAGCAATTGATGGCCTCATCAGAGCCGTGTAGTTTTGAAAGTTAAATTTTGACTTAAGGGGTTAGTAGTTTTGGGGGGTGAAATCGGAAGTGAAAAAAAAAAATTACTAGGTGATCGAGTGTGGTGTCAAATGAAAGCTTGTAAAAACACCAGTAATATATATATATATATATATATATATATATATATATAATATATATATATGTATATATATATATATATATATATGTATATAATATATATATATATATATAATAATACTATACAATATATATATATATATATATATATATATATAGATATATATATAATAAAGTCTGTTACCAGGCTTCTCTAAGATTTTTGAATATGTAATGAGCACCAGAATAATAAATTTTTTTTAAACAAAATAATCTATTTAGTTCGTTGTCAGCATGGGTTTCTTAAATCAACTCAAACAGCCATTTTTGACTTCATTAAAAATATTTTTGAGGCACCTGGAAATGGGGGTCTTACTCTTGCTATGCTACTAGAATTTAACAAAAGCTTACGATTGCCTAGATAGGGAATTACTTATTTTAAAACCTGAAAAATATGGAATAAGGGGTAATGCATTAAAATGGCTTAAATCGTATGTAAACAATAGAATGCAATCGGTGACCGTAGCTAAAAATGGTAAAACTGCATATTCAAAAATCTTAGCTAATGATGTGTGGGAATCGCACAAGGGAGCATATTGGGCCCAATTCTGTTCATAATTTTTATAAATGATCTTTACCTATTACTGAGTCTCCTAATCAGCATATTGTAAAGTATGCAGATGATACAAATTTAATTATTAGCTGTAAGACCATAGAAGATCTCATAACTAAAGCAAAAGAATTTTTTGACAGGGTGACTGATTGGTTTTGCACAAATAAATTGATTATGAATAAAGAAAAAAAAACAAATTTCCTTTTGTTTTAAAGCAAAACAGTCAAATATTGCTGTGTTCCAGGACACATTGATTTTTGATAATGAAAAAATTTTGAATTAACCCAACATGCTAAATTTTTTGGGAATTTACATAAATGAACATTTGGACTGGTCATATCAAATAACCCCAATTATATAAGAAATTAAACTCGGTGTGTTATGGTATAAGAGGTTTTGAGTAAATATTTGAACGAAACTTCTCTCAGAATACTATATGATGCCAATTTTGAATCGGTTCTTAAGTATGGTATTATATTCTGGGGAAGGATAGCATGGTAGAAATGTCTTTATTATTCAAAAACGAGTTTTGAGAATCGTAAAAAAAATGAATTATCGACAAAGCTGTAGATCGGTGTTTAAAGATATGGGCATGATGACCGTGTATGCGATATATATTTACGAAAACTTAATGTTTTTTCTTTCAAAATAAAAAATCTATTTGAATTTAATTCAGAACATGGCTATAACACTAAAACAATGGATTTTAAATATTTAAGTGCATAGACTTACAATTACTGAAAAAATCGCCCCTTTATATGTGTGTAAATTTTTATGGAATGCCCTACCAAACCAAATCAAAAATATTAACTCTATCAAAAGATTCAAAGCAGAGATTAAGAATTTATTAATAACCGCAGAACCATATAGGATTAGGGATTTTTGTCCGGATTTGTAATTATTTGTTATATTTTCTTTATTTTTGACGTCATTTCGTTTTTCATATACCATGTATATTGATTTGAAATAAAGCATTTATTTATTTATTATTTATTTATCTATTTGTTTATTTTACTTATTTACTTATTTATTTATTTATTTATATATATATATATATAATATATATATATATATATATATATATATATGTATATATATATATGTTTTTTTTTTTTTTTTTTTTTTTTTTTTATGGGTCTAGCACACGTGCTACAGGGAAGTCCCTAAATGCGCTACAGGAGCGACACGTGTGCGGAGAAAGCGATTCACATTTTCTTGAATCGCTGTAGATTGTACTCGATGGTAAACACAGTCCTGGGTAAACCATTCCAAAGGTATGATGTTCTCCATATAAAAGACTGCTTGAAAAGCGTTGTACGAGGAGTAACAAGCTGAACCTCATACGGATGTGAAGCATTAGCGCGACGCGTACCTCTAATATGCACCGCTCTGGGAGGAATTAAACGGCCACATCCTTCGAACACTTTCCATGAAAGTACCTGTAGAATAGGCTCAAGTCGCCCAACCGCTCTTCGATGTTCCAGCGAATCAAGGCCGTCGGTCAGTTCCGGGTGTCCAATCAGACGCACAGCTCTTCTCTGGATAGAAATCCAACAAATGCAGTGTATGTTTGGGAGCGGAGCTCCAAACATGGGAGCAGTATTCCATAGTTGGTCGAATTTGAGCTTTGTAAAGAATTAACAGTTGTTGTGGAGTGTAAAGCTTTCTGGTTCGAAACAATATTCCCAACTTTTGAGAAGCTCTTCTTGCTATGCCTGCAACATGTTCATGCCAGGACATATTTGCTCCCAAATTAACGCCTAACAGATTGAGTGACGATGTTAGAGAGATGGAGATGAGCCCCGACATAACTATGTCGGTTCTGCAAACGTTAACTTTTTTAGAAAAAACTGCCGCCTGGGTTTTTGTAGCGTTAAATTCCACTTGGTTACTGTCACCCCAAGATAGAATTTGTCTTCCAGGTCTTTGTTAAGTTTGAATGACTTCCATCTGCTGTCTGCGGATATTCGTCTGAGTAGTCGATGTCCGAGCGTTCAAAGTGAATGAAGAGATAAGTGTACTGTCATCTGCAAAGCTGTAGATTGGATTCTCGGTCTTTTCCAGCAGATCGTTAATATAAATGAGGAAGAGAGTAGGAGACAGTATGGAACCTTGGGGCACACCGGCGTTGATAGTGAAGGTGTTAGAAAGAAATCCGTCAACTGCCACTCGTAAAGAACGCTCTCTGAGGAAACATGAGAGCCACAAACAGAACTTTTTCAGACATACCATAAGAACGTAGCTTAGCCAACAGCCCATCGTGCCAAACACGGTCAAATGCCGTGGATATGTCAAGAGCAACCGCTCGAGATTCTCCAAAGTGTTCAATTGCGTTGTTTCCAAACATGTGTTACATAAGTCAGAAGATCTCCTGTTGATCTATTTTTACGAAAGCCATATTTGTGATCACTAATAATGTTTAATCCTTCAAGATATTTTAGAAGATGCTGATTGATAGCCTTTTCCATGACTTTCGATATTATTGAGAGTAGTGGCGATTGGTCGGTAGTTATCTTTGGCAAGGTCCTTCTTGCCTTTTTTAGGTATCGGCTGAACTGTGGCCATTCATTTCCAGCAGGAAGGAAATATTCCCTTTCTGTAGGATAGGTTGAAAAGTCTACAGAAAACTGGTGTTAGTTCCCCTCGCACAGTTTCTTGAGAACTATGGCAGGTATTCGTCAGCGCCTGAAGCCTTTTTGGTGTCCTAGCTTCATCAAAATACGTTTTATGATACGCTGGTCTGAAGACAATATCGGGCATCCCCGACTGCACTATGGGAATAGTAGGTGGTGTTTTTCCTTGGAAATCGACAGTAGAATGTGAAGCAAAGAGTTCAGCCACAAGTTCGCTTTTCTCAACAGGTGTCGTTGCAATAGAATTATCTGGCCGTGTGAGTGGCGGTATGGTGGATTTGGTGAAATTTTGACTAACTCCCTAGCGACTGACCAAAAGGACCTGGAATTGCCGGGACAAGCGAGAGAAGTTTGTTTCTAATCCGTTGATTGTGTACCTCCTTGGTTTCGTCGATAATTTCTTTGCATCTGTTCCTGGCACGAACAAAGATGTTACGATTTATGGTGTTAGGATCTTCACGCGCCACTGTCGGTATGCAAGATGTTTAGAAGCAACAGCTTCTTTGCATTTTAGGTCAAACCAAGGCTTGCCGTTGGGAAGGGCATTTCTTCTCGAAAAAGGGATGTAAGCCTCCATAATTACCGGTCAAACTAACATAGGAAACCTCCTCTGGGCGCAGTCAGATGGGTCGTCGGATCGTCAAAACAAACTCCAACCAGGGAAAAGCAAGTTCGAAAATAATTCCATGAGATCTTCCCATTTAGCAGATTTGTAGTGCCAAATCTTTGTCGCGGTTTGGGCGCCCTCTCTGTCACAGATTGGTAGAATACTCCGATGTCGAAAGTAGTTTATGGTCGGAAGAAAGAACCTAACGGTGGATTTACGTGCTGACCGTGTAAATCTCCGATTGGTGGTTAAAAAACAAGATCAAACAGGAAGACTGGGCGACCTCTCTCTCTCCCGTCTCGATCAGGGATCCGTGTTGGTTCATCAAATAAGCTGAGTCAAGCCACAACTGATGAAAATGATTCGGGCTTCACGAGACCTTGTTCGTCGGTAGTATTTGAATACTCTTTAAGGCCAGTTGATGTTGTGGACATTAAAGTCGCCCAGGATGCAATTTCGGCATG
>JAHKBH010003738.1:0-2500 GCA_019049505.1 Pachyrhynchus sulphureomaculatus
TACCACTATTTTTGAGATGGATTCGGGTGGACAGCGATTTTTTTAAAAAATATTATAAAGAAAAATTTGCGCATCATATATATTTTTGAACTCGTATTTTCAGAAGCATTCATTTTTGACACCCAACTCGATAACCTTATAATTTTTTTTTTATTAAAAAATTGATTTCAAAAAATTCGCGAATCATAGATCAACGAACTTTTTCTGGCCTAAAAGACTTAAATTATGCACTTTGATTGGTCAAGAACGTTGACCTCTATTATTATGGTCTTTTAAACCACCACTTAAATTGGCAATATGGAAGTGAATGAAAGTATAGGTTCTAGATATGTATATTTTTTTGACCATAAGCAATAACCTGAGATTCTTTCACGAAAACCTATTATAAACCTCAATAGTATTTATGATTTTATGGATTAATATAAAAAAATAAAGATAAACACTAGAAAATTAAAGGTCCCACTTTTTTTACTCTGTTGTGTTATCTGTATATTTAAAATTTTTGTGTGAATATTATGTAAGATTTATTTAAGATTTTTTATACAGCCCATTTAATATTAACAATGCTCGAATTTTTTAATATTTCGTTATTTTGTTTAAAATTGATTCATTAAAAAGTGAAGCAAGACGTTTTAATAATTTTAGGGGGATGTTGAATATATAGCTAGCTTTAAATAAAATATTGATACGATGGAGGGGGGGGGGGGGGGGGGGGGGGGAAAATTAGGGAATAAAATGTTTTCCATAAAAAATTATGTATATATATATATATATTATATATATTATATATATATATATATATATATATATATATATAGATATTTATTAATATTACTATATTAAATAAACACAAATGTTTAAAATTAGTAGTGTCTATAGAAGAGAGAAAATAATTAGGTTAATTCCATAAGAGAGTATTACCAATTTTTGTATAAAATGTATGAAAAAGAACTTAAATTATAATAATATAAACTACTAAAATAAAGATTTAATCTCATTTTGCAAGAACAATATGGATTAAACAACTTCGTAACTATTCGCAACATAATTTTATTCAAACGGAAATATCTGCCCTTCTTGGTAAAGTTTGTTGTCCAATATTCAATCTTGGTTTGTACGATATCATGTGTATTGACAGATTCTTTTCTTTTTACATCCTACTCTTTTTTTAATAAGACCACTACTAATTTTTTAGAACCTATAGGTTTTGAGGCCATGAATTTTTTTCGGTATAAATTATTTAATATTTTGCAATAATATTAATCACCAACTAATTGGTTTTATTTTCCCCATATTTGTCATAACATTATTATTAATAAAATGATATTACGAAAAGTAAAAATACATGCCACATTTATCTTTTATTAGCTGGATTTAGTTGAAATGAACATACTAAAAGAAAATATTAGATCAGAATACATTGGAATATAAAAAAAAATTTCATCTTACGAAAATATTTTTAGAAAGGAAAGATATATTGTATATAACAGTAAAAATAATAGAGAAGTCTTACATTGTATCGCAGTTGAAATAAACTAATTTTTTTTTCTAATGTAGTATAATTCCAGGCCAAATATGTGGGAGTGTAAAAAAGATTATTTTTAAATTAGCTCTGAAAACTCACATGTGATCTACTTGTTGGCAACTATACAATTCTAGGGAATTAAACTGTACTTCACTCTATACTAAATTACCTAAAAATCACATTGGCGTATAATCTAAACTGAACAAAAAGTTGTTTGACTCCGACCGAAGCAAAAATCATTTGAGTGTGTTGCACTACATATTTAGGATCAACATTTTTTTGACACTTCTAATTTAAGAGCACCCACGTAAACATCACTGCATAACGTCCAAAATGAGGTTCTTGTACGGAATATACCCCCGCTAAACTAATTACTTTTTGATAACATTGTGGTAACACATTATCCAATGTATGAGGTTGTCGTTGCATAAGTATAGCTACCGTCTATCCTTTATGGAGTGCTAAAACACTAAGAGCAATAAGGAGAGCGATGAACATTGAACAAATTGGATCGGCTATCATCCATCCAAACATTTGCATCAGGACAGCTGAGATAATTACGCCCACACTTCCTACAAAAAAGTATTAATTGCTAGTATTAATTATAAAAATAAATCAGTAATAAATAACAAATAACTACAAGCGTGATATAAATAATTTATTACAGAGATTTATATAATAAATTTCCTAGTAAATTTACGCTTCATTTTAGAATCTATAGAACTTTTTTACTGCAGGGTTATGGTAATACATAAATATTTATAGCCAAATTCACTAAAAGGATCTAAAAGTTTTAATTTTTAATTGTCATGAAATCTAAAACCTAGAGGTGTCCAATTGATGTTCTTAAAAATGTAGTATACTTACGAGTATATTATAAATATCAACAAATAAAAGTTTTTATAAGAAAATATAACAAAACAATTGAGAGTTAAGGCCTTCGAATATATAGAAAATACAACAGTTTTTAGAATT
>JAHKBH010003739.1:0-14454 GCA_019049505.1 Pachyrhynchus sulphureomaculatus
AATTTTTTTCTTTGCCATATGCGGTCGTTTCTTTGCAATTTCGGCCTTCAAACGCTCCAATAACGCTATATAATATTCACTGTTGATGGCATTTTCCTTTCTCAAGATAGTCGATGAATATTACACCACGCACATCCCAAAAATACCGAGGCCATAACCTTTCTAGCCAATTGTTGTGCTTTCGGGCGCTTTGGACGAGGTTCACCAGTTGCTGTCCACTCAGATGACGATCGTTTTGATTCCGGAGTGAAGTGATGGATCCATGTTTCATCCATTGTCACATATCGACGCAAAAATTCCGGTTTGTTACGTTTAAACATGGCCAAACACTGCTCAGAATCATCAACACGTTCTTGTTTTTGATCAACAGTGAGCAAACGCGGCACCCACTTTGAACAGAGCTTTCTCATAGTCAAATGCTCATGCAATATAAAGCCAACACGTTCTTTTGATATCTTTACGATGTCAGCTAACTCACGCAACTTTCACTTTTCGATCATTCAAAACGATTTTATGGATTTTTTTGATGTTTTCTGGATATATATATATATATATATATATATATATATATATATATATATATATATATATATATATATATGTTGTGTGAAATGTAGTAGTGGTTTTTCGGGTATCTCGTGTTAGCTTAAAGTCCCTTGATGGACGGTTTCGCTGACGTTTCGATGGAATCTCATCCATCTTTTTCAAAGTGTTGATCACTGGTCGGTGTCTTGGCGTTGAATGTGGAGACTGGCTCCAAGGGTGCCGGTTTTATGTGCTCGGGGAGTGGCTCTATTGGTTGGACGGATCTGGCCAATAGAGGCTTGGCTTTGGCTGTACGTTGTCGGTCCTGTGGTTCTTTGTAATGTTTGTGTTGGTGAAGTAACATATGGTTGAATTATTGTTTCTCTTAGTTGGACTTGGTACTGGGATAGATAATGTTTCCAAGAGTTCGGTAAACGTTGGCTAACATCCCGATTATTTAAGTTGTAGGGCCTCTTTTCTATTTCTATGGCTTCTTTGATTACCCTAGTGGATAGGTTATCACTTTTTTGTAGGGTTCTGGTTTTGTCAAAATCGATTTTGTGGCCGGCATTGTGTGCATGTTGTGCTAGAGAAGAGGTGGTGGATTTTTGTTTTACGGCGTTTTTGTGCTCGTCTCTTCTGGCGCTAATTTTCCTGTTTGTTTGTCCTATGTATGAAAGACCGTAGTCCTGAGACGGAATTTCATATACACCTTGGTCTTCTAAAGCTATAATGTCTTTTGGTGTAGGTAAAATATCTTTAATTTTTTGATTCGTTGTGTAAATGGTCTCAATTTGTTGTTTTCCTAGAAGTCTTCCTATTTTGTCTGTGATGCCTTTTATATATGGGAGAAATGCTCTTGTAGTATATGTCTTTCTTTCCGGTTTGTGTTGTTTATTTGGGGCCGGCCGGATCGTGTTTTGACTGTATCCATTTGAAAGTAAAACGTTTCGAACGAGCTTGGTTTCTTGTTGCAAATGTTCCTTGTTTGTTAGGGTTTCTGATCGGTAAGCTAAGGATTTGGCCACGGAGAAGAGTTGGGCTGGGTGATGATGTGAGCTGGCATTTAAGTATCTGTTCGTATGTGTCGGTTTTCTGTATACTGAGTGGGACAAAGAAGCATCTGATTTTCTTGGAAGCAAGACATCTAGGAATGATAGTTGTTCTGCTACTTCTCTTTCCATTGTAAATTTAATGTTTGGATATATATTGTTAATCGAAACGTCAGCAAAACGTTCCATCAAGGGACTTTAAGCTAACACGGGATACCAACTATATATATATATATATAAAACCACAATATTTATATATATATATATATATATATATATATATATATATATATATATATATATATATATATATATATATATAAGGAGGAACGCATTTGCGAATTTGACACTGGAATTAAAAAATGGAAACAAACATCCCACTATTTCAGAAACTGTTGCTCGGAACAACATTTACCAAGAGAGCTTTTTTAGACGGGAGAAGGCAGAGAATACGAATATTGAGTTAAAAATATCATATAGAGTGGTATAAAAAAGTTATGACAATTTAAAATGTATACACAGAGCAATAAGTGGTGCCCCCTGCAATTACAAAGAAAACTGTGAGCTGATTTCGATTTCTCATCTCAAAAAACCCGGATCTTGTAGAAATAGTACAATTATTAAGAAAGCTACTTTAGAAAAACTAAAATAAAAGTATAACTCTGTCACCCCCCGTATCTCAAAAATTACGAATTTTCGAACTAAGGTAAGTTGGGTTAAATGGTCATATTTTCATCCTAGAAATCCATAGATCCATAGTAACTCTATGTACACGGAATACTGCGACACCCTGTATATCGCGACAGAGATGTGAAAAAACGGTAAAAATCTTATGCGAGGCGGGATGGAAGATCAACAAATTTGATAATCGTTTCGTAATTATTTTGACTTAGCTCTGATTAAATTAAAGCCAGCTTCTGTCGCAGCAAATTTAATTTAAGGTAGTTTTTTAGTGTTCTAGACGGAACACTTATAAGATTACTTCGGTGTCTGTCTATCACACCCGATTTTCTCTGAAACTATTTGACATAGAATGGTGAAATTTTGCAATACTATAGGAATTGATAGTCCCATCAGAACTGTGTAGTTTTGAAAGTTAAATTTTTACTTAAAGGATTAGTTTTAGGTGGTGAAATAGGAAGTAAAAAGAAAAATGTCTACTAGGTCATCAAGTGGGGTGTCAAATGAAAGCTCGTGAAAACATGATTTCAAAAACATATAATATAATTCTTGCGCACACTTTTCTTTGTATCATTTTACAAAAATTGCCAAAAATCGCTGTCCCCCCCTTTTATCTCGAAAAGAACTGATCAAAAAATTTTGAAAAAATTCTGGAATATTCTCCGCAGGGCATAGATTGAATAAAAATTATCACGAGTGCATTATCTTTAATAATTTATATGGTATATAAAAAAAAACAAAAATTTCAAGGTCGTCAGTTTTCTACAAAGATCGGAAATAAACTTTGTTGTCGTTTGGGTTGTGTTTTGTGAGGTCTTGATCATTTTATACCTCCGTAAAAAAAATATTTTAAAAGCAATCAACGTACGAAACACTAATTGCGCACGTCCGACTTGTACTTGGCCAGTTATTTAAAATTTCATGCGGTCTGGTTGTCGTGTACATAGTTTTTGAAATATAACAATTCTACGCTTGCAAAGTAAAATTTATTATAAATCTGCATACTCATTTGGGGAAAAATTATAACATATCTTTCAGTTTTAGGTTGACACAAACCTCAATATTTTAGTTAACATAATAACTGATTGTGCTGTACTTTTTAAATTGCCTAATATTGTATCAAATTATATAACAAGTTAAAAACAACAAGTTTTATTTTGAAAACGGGCACCCAAAATAAAAACTCTAAAAGTATAAAGCCCTATATAATATTTCTGTAGGGAGAAAGACTGAGCATGCAAGAGAACTACCATATAATGGCTACACATTCCCATAGTAAATCAGAAAAAAAAATATTGCCGTAATCGGCGCCAGGGCGATTATTCTTAAGCTCAAGAATAACCGGCCAAATACAAGTCAGACTTGCGCAATTAGTGTTCTGTAAGTTGATTTCTTTTAAAATAAACATTTTTGTTACAGAGGTATAAAATGATCAATGACTTCACAAAACACACCCAAATGAATTTTTAACACAGTTTGTTTCCGATCTTTGTTGAAAACTGATGACGTTGAAATATTTGTTTTTTTTATATATCAGAAAAAATTATTAAAGGTGCACGCATGATAATTTTTTCTTTCAACCCTGTGGAGAATATTCCAGAAATTTCTCAAAATTTTTTGATCAGTACTTTTGAGACAGGGGGGTAACGATTTTTGGCAATTTTTGAAAAATAATACAAAAGGCAAATATTACAATATATATATATATATATATATATATATATATATATATATATATATATATATATATATATTTGAACTCATGTTTTCACAGGCTTTCATATGATACACCACTCGATAACCTGGTAATTTTTTCTTCACTTCCGATTTCACGCCTTAAAACTAACCGTTTAAGTCAAAATTTAACTTTCAAACTACACGGCTCTAATGGAGCCAGCAATTTCTATATTATTGCCAAATTTCAACGTTCTATGTCAAAGAGTTTCGGAGATAATCGGATGTAACAGACGAACAGACAGATAGATGGACAGACAAACATCAAAGTGATCTTATAAGTGTTCCGTCCGGAACACTAAAAATTATCAAAACTAGGCGTTTAGTTTAGTCAATCGGCCTTACTACCACTTCCAAAAACACTTGAACTATAACGGATGATTCTCACTATTTGAATTTATATGCCGAAAGGAAAGGATACCTCCATGTCGTTAATTAGTAAGCCATTTTGTAAAATAAAAAAACATATGTAAAAAGATGCAAAAATCCCTAAATCCAAATTTATTAAAATTGAAAGCACTGCATTTTTTCCACAATCTTGATCAATACTAATGTCCAGTGACCTGAAATAGTTTCAGTTGCCCCATGTCGTGCTAGGGTGTACTCACCCACGACACATCACCTGTCGTACACGTACATCAGGATGTTGCAGTGCAACATCAAAAAATAAAAATAAAGCACAACATATAGTGTATATAGGAACCTTATTGGACCAAGACGAATTAATAAAAAAAATTAAAACAATAGAAATAGGTTCTAAAATAATTAACCAACTCAGTCATTAAATCAGAATTCCTATCTGCACTTTCGAATGGACTATACAAAAAACAAGCAATAACCTAGACAAATGACAGAATAAGAACCATATGGTTATAGACAATTGTTGTCTGCAAATATTTATTTAATGGTAATATTCAAGAAAATGGTCTTTCACAAGTCAATCAGATTGAAAGTTAAAGAGAATAGCCAGATATTATACCCTTATGAATGTTTACTATGAAAAATCCAAATTTCAGTATAAAAAGAAAATTATAATATATGTAAACACACAGGGTTCACTGACCTCTAGAACTTTATGTGCCAAGAGCTTAAAGCAAAAAATCCCAAAAAAAAAATCATTAAAATATGACAATATTGAAGAAATAGAAAAGCGGTGGGCCCAGATTAACAGAGAGATAATACAGAGATGTCGAGACGTTAACTACAACCTGTATAGGTGCTCAATTGATTTGGAGAAGGCGTTTGATTGGGTACAACATGACAAAATAATGCAGATTTTAAAAACGTCTGCAGTAGATGACAAGGACATCCGAATAATAGCCAACATAGGCATCAGTCAGTGAATATCCAAGTGAGTAAACAGACCACAGAAAAGATAGAAATTAAAAGGGGCGTAAACAGGGATGTATTTTATCTTCCCTACCCTTCAACTTATATTCCAAACAAATCTGCAAAGAAGCTCTTGATGATACTGACGCCCACGGTATGATAATCAATGGACAAGTGATCAATAATATCTGATTAGCTGATGATAGGTCAATTTTGGCAAATTCCAACAAGCAACTACAATACCTAATGAACAAAATAACGAGATTATGCAAAGACTATGGGCTGAGACTCCACACCAGCGAAACTAAATATATCATCATAAGCAAACAAGGATGGAATAAAAATCGTTGGTATGAACCTCAAACCAGTAAATATATTAGCCTACCCCGGAACTACGATATAATTAACGACAAATGGGACCCAAGTTGTAAAATTAAGAGCAGAATAGTGAAGGCACGAGGAACTCTTGTAAAAATAAAACAAGTTCTGTGTAGCAACTACCTAAACATAGACCACCGAGTAAGGATATATTTCGTGTCCAATCCAACATTATAATAACAAAATGAAATAAAACAAATACATGCACAGTGGATGTGTGATGTTGAAATGCCGGACAATTTAGTAGGTGACTCATGGCCTGCTGTTTTGCACATGAGCAAAGAATTGATCCATCTTGGTAGCCCTATCTGACCAGATTAACAGCACATCTACCAGTTTTTGTGAAGTAGTAGTTCCTCTTGAGGTTCTAGCATCATCTCTTATACCGATCAACAGCAGTTTCCATTGTGCAACCCTCTTCGACTGTATTGTTGAGGGTAATGGAGTGATAGCGGACAGGAAACTCTTGCGCGATTTAAGTCTTGCTGCTAGGGCAGTCTGTCCAAACGTTTGGTGTCGCCAATCCATCAGCTGTTTCCTACGCTCAGATTGACCAGCAGCGGCTCGAAAGGAAGAGGAATTTAGCAGATACAGTTGACCCTTGGTGGTTAGCCTCAGGCAAACTGTAACAAGCCGGCATGTGTTGTTGAGTGCGACATCCAGCTGGGAGCTGATCGCTCTCAGACTGGAGATGCATATTTAGCAGCAGAGTAACATAGTGCAAGGGCACTGGAGTGGACTATGTGGGGATTAGCGCCCCACATAGATCCTACAATTTTTTATAGAAGATTATTCCTAGTGGTTACCTTAGCTCTCGTAGGCTCTAGATGTTACTTCAATGACAGAGTTCTATCTAGGGTGACGCCCAGATATGTTGATTGTCTGAAGAAAGTTACATCCTGTCCACTCCAAGCAATTTTCAGCTTATAGTTGGAGTCTCTGTTTCTTAAGTAGAAGAGGCTGATACGGTCTTACTGGAATTGGGCCGAAGGCAGTGTTCTTTGTAGTAAGGGGTCCGCGATTCGAGATCCGGTCTACCGTCAAGAAATTACCACTTAGAGTGAGACACAGGCAAATGTGATGAAATCATAAAAAACTTGAATATGAATAATAAGACGAAAATTAAAACAGGAGAGAATACGACAGGACATATACTGACCCCAGGAGGAATTAGTAGACAGTCCGTTTTTATTCAATCTTTTAATGGACAAAATAATAGAATAAACGTAAAGACGTGAAGTCACTAGGAATGGGACACAGAATGAGTAACAACAGAGTTAGTCTGGTTTGTTACGCAGACGATGCAGCTCTGACCGCCGACAGAGAAGATGACCTACAGAGTTAACTTTTTAAATTTTACCAAGCTTGTCGACAGTTTAATATGAGCATATCTACTAAAAAGATCAAAAGCATCACTATTGCCAAAGATCGCATCGGGTGCAAACTCATAGGGGAAGATAAGCAACCTATCACAACCCACTTTGAGATCTTAGGGGTTAATAAATAAAGTAGCAGTTATCTCAGGTTGTTTAAGAGATATTATATGGACCAATTAATTCATGTGAGCATACAACAAGGTTAAATTGTACAAAACTTGCATCAGATCCATAATAACCTATGGTATAGAATCACGAAAATACACCAATAAAATAAAAAATATGCTATGTACCGTTGAACTAAAAACCCCAAGAGCAATAGTTGGCAAAACAAAGGGGAATAGGATACGAAATACTGATATCAGGAAACAATTTAGCGGTAAGACGGAGAAGACGAAGAAGTGGCATAAAAACGTAAAAAGAATGTAGGAGCACAGACTACAAAAGATCACTCTAGAACAGAGGTCCCAAACTTTTTTTTCTCGTAGACCACTTTCAAAATTTTACTGGTTTCGGTGGACCCCCTGCTGCTACATTTTCTACCATATTCCCAAAACTCGTCAAAAAAATGTGAAGATTAGATCTAACGATGGAAATTTGCGTCGTGGCTGAGTTCCAACCCTAAATTCGGAGTGGTAAAAATAAAAAGAAAAATAATATATTTTCTTGTGTTCTATTTATTAAAATAATATGATTACAGACTTAATAGAATTAAAATTAAATATTAATAACGTACCGTAACTTCAACAATGCAAATCAACAATTAAAAAAAAATAGTCATAATTTTAATGGGAGGGATGTACTTGATGGATTGACAGCAAATTATTAATATTTGGCTTCAGTTTTGTAAAGAATAACCGCAAATCTCCCCGTTCTGTGATGTTCAATCTGCTCCTTTTTTTTGTTAATAGGTTTGTAACGACACTAAAACTTTTTTTCGACAAGGTATGAAGAGGGACACGCTTTTAAAAGTTTCCCTCGCAATTTCCCACAGCCCAGGATATTTTTCGGGTATTTCTGCCTGTAGCCAAAATGTTTGATAGCCTTTTTTAAATTTCACCTTCAGCTCCTCATTGGTGCTAAGCTCGAGTAGCTCCTCTTGTAACACCACATTCGCCACTTTCGTTTCATCAAATGGATTTATGATCCATGGTGGTATTTCCATCGTCAGAATATCTTCAAATCTATTTTTGAAGTCATCATGCAGGGCATTTAAATGTTGAACGTATATCTGAATATCCTCATCAAGACATTCTGCCTGTGACAAGTTTGGAAACTGAGAATTCGCGCCGACTAATATTTTGCTTCATAAATTTCAATTTTCCAAGAAAAGCCGAAATTACACCCTTTGTTTTTATTAAATTTAGGCTGTCCCCTTGTAACTGCAAGTTAATGTCACTAAATTTTTTGAACAAATCTGTCAAATACGCGATGTCTGCTTTCAATTTGATCAGGTTTTCTTTTAAATCTGGATCTTTACTTTCCAGAAACTCTAAAACTGATTCAAAAAGTGAGTAAAATCTTGTTAAACATGCACCTTTCGACAACCATCGTACTTCAGTATGTAAGAGCAATCGTTGGAAGTCTTCATCATTTTCGTCGCATAATTGTGCAAATAAACGGGTATTCAACGCTTTGCTTCTTATTTTGTTAAGTGCTTTAATCACAAATTGAAGCGATTGGTGCAATCTATAACTCAAATTTTTCGCTACCAGGTGTTGTCGGTGGATGACACAGTGAATTGCAGTTACTCCTGATATAATTCTTTTAAGATGGCTTATAAACCCACGATATCGCCCGAAGATGACAGGAGCTCCATCTGCTGTCACCGAAATAATGTTTGTAAATGGAATCGATGTTTCCTTAAAAAAATCACTCAGGACATTAAATATTGATTCGCCTTTTGTGTCCGTCTCCAAAGTTTTCGCGAATAGCAGTTTTTCATGGATTTCTTCGTCCATAACAAATCGAACATATGCCAATAATAATGCTTCATTACCAGGTAAAGTTGACTCGTCCAGTTGAATAAAAAAATGAGTTGTTTGCAGATAATTACACAAGAAGCTTTCAATATCAGAGCTCATTTCATCAATACGTCTTTGTACAGTGTTGTTACTCAAAGGAATTCTTTTGAGTACGTCAAATGGAGGTTTGTGCAGAACAGTTTTTAAAACCTCTTCAACAGCAGGTAAAATTAACTGTTTTCCGATGGTGTGCGGTTTTCCAGATTTCGCTATAAGCAATGAGACATTGTAAGAGCGAACATACGTTACTTTGAGACGTGAAGCGAACATACGCGGTGGGTCACTTTTCATATTGTTTCTTCTATGTTTGAAAATATTTTAAATCTTTACCTATTATATCAGGATGACACCTTCTTAGATGATCTTCGAGCTTTGATGGTTTCATAGGGTCATTGCTCAAAACTTGTTGCATAAAAGGCATATGAGCAATCGCTTGTCTGCCTTTGATGGAAGAAAACCAAATTTCAAATAATCAACACTGTACTGTCGGCATTTCTTCTTAGATTCAGCCATGTTTCGTGTCAGTTACCTACCTGTAAAGAAAAAAATGTTTGTTTTAGTAATCATAAGGCGACTTTAACAGGATATGGCTATTTTAACAGAATAAAATAGGATTAATTAATTATTGCAATGAAAAAATCAAAATGCCGGCGGTAAAACTAATTTTAATTATTAAAAGCAATAAACTGCTAAGACCCATATAGAGGTTCTCACGGCAGGTAAATATTTTTTTTTGATCATATATTTCTCATTTCTTTAGTGAAAATCACCAAGTGGGTAAATAATGATTTATAACTTTGATTTTACGATAATAAAAAGTACTGAAAAAAGTTCAATTTTTACTCGGCTTTAACCACTGTTAAATAATTTTTAATAGAAGTATCGAATAATGGCCTGTTCAGTAATGGCCCTGTTTTAATTTTTATTACGTACCTACTACACGCAAACATAACAAATATAATATTATTACAATATAAAATAAAAGTATGAATAACAAATAGGCAGGTACTTACTTTTTTCCGGCACTGGCAAACACTCACACTTTTCTTTTCAAAATTCCGGAAACAAATGAGTAACGTTTGTCCTTGGCATTCGTATTTATATTGGTGAAGAATCAAACAAATTCATGCAAGATTGCAAGCACAGCACAAGTCGTATTTCGTCCCTTTGCACGTCTGAACGGGTTGCGTTGCGGGCGGGTGGGCGGCGCTTTGCAAGTCTGGACGCGCGTTGTACTGAATATCGAATATGCAAGTTTTTACAAGTAACAGTCGCTGACCTTCTTAAAATACACTACTCAAAAAAATTAAGGGAGGTTTTAAAACAAGGAAATTAATGCTAAATAAACAGACTGTCTGATCCATATGCCGGCCTAACTGAAAAAATTTTTTTCAAGCCCGTGGACCAAAAAAAACGCAAAATATTTGCAATATTATTTTTTCGCGCTATCTGTTAGGATTGCATAAGAACCGTAGCTCCTAAAAAATTTTAAACCAAAAAATCTGAAAATTAGAATCTTAAAGCTTCAAAATGCTTTTTTTTAAATTCTCAATACGACCATTTTTCACCGAAATACAGCCTGTCAAAATCACCGAAAAATTTGGAATTTTTTTTTGCTCCTTAATTTTTTTGAGTAGTGTATTATCTGCTACATTGATAGGTAAAGCAACATTTTTGTTCTTTACTATCGAAACCAATAAATTTTCGTGGACCCCCACTTACAACTTGTGAACCACCATTTTTTTTTCACGCCAACGTAGACCCCCATCGAGTCTCCCGTGCACCCCTGGGGGTCTACCTGAACCACTTTGGGAATCACTGCTCTAGAAGGAAAACCAGTAGACAAACGTCCACTGGGAAGACTACCAAAAAGATGGAGAGATAGTTGGCAATCTACCTCTCAAGAAATCGCACAACCTTGGAATTAACAGATCATCAGATCTATAAAAAGTATAAGAAGAAGAAGACGAAGAAGAAGATTTTTTAATATGAAGGAAATATCTAAGCTATAAGCTACGCTTAATGCATTTAAGCAGTAATTCTCTATTCCACCGCTACCGCTATTTGCACATGATATATTTAAATTCTCTAGTCATTGTCATTCTTCACGGTAAATAACAAAATTGGTTTAACGTGTTCCGTCTGAAAGTACTTTATGAAACAGTTTTGACACAGGCTATAAAAACGAAAAGGATGTGCCAAAAGCGTATAAATCGGCGTTCTTTTGTAAATTGTAACAAAAGCGTGAAGAGATCTTCAGGTTTGATGGTGTAGGTCATAAATTTGACATTGAATTACTTTGAATTTATTGCATTAATACTATTTATAGTAACAGGACTTGTTCGTAATGACTTGATCGTAATGACTTGATTTTATGATTTATTGGACTCAATTACTTATTCTTTGTCATTTTTTGCCCATTACGACTTTTATTAGTGAATGTAATTAGAGTTGGTACGCAGTAAACTGTATTAAACTGAGATTTCGCAGAATACTTCCGATGGTATTGGCCCTTTGTTTTCTACAAAGTTTACTAAACCTTGTTTTTTTGGTGTTAGTTTATAATTTCTTATTTTGTAATCCTAATTACCCAAGGTATCTTTAATCTTTTTAGTCACACAATTCAATATCAATAACTCAAATACTTCCTTACATTCCATTCTTTCCAATTCCAAATATAAGTTGTGTGTTTACAATTGATTGGCTCTTCTTTTCAATTTTTAAGCCATGCAGGTATTGTTTTATGTTTTCAATAACTCTTTACTTAAAAAATATTTCCTTTCTAAAGAAAGATGGTATTAATAGTGCAGTAGTGCATCTCATACGGATAAGATAACAGGTAGGCTGAAAAATTTTTGGTCTGACACATAGTTGTCGCATTTTTCAAAAAATCCATATCATTTTTAGGAAGTACCAACCTTCAAACGATATGTGTCAAAGTTTCATGACATTTCGAGGAATAGTTTACAGTGGTTTTAATGATGCTACTTTTGATATTTTCAAAACAATGGAAAAAATCGGAATTCGTGTATTGATTAAACACTGTTTTTTGATGGGAAAAAATACCGTTCAAGAAAAGCAATGGCTTGATAAGGGATAGAGGGACTCTGCCCCTGGAAAATCACTGATCATTTACTTGTATGCTGAATTTAAACGCGGTCGTACAGACACAAACGATGCCGAACGCTCTGGATGTCCAAATGAGGTGATTACACCGGAAAACATCAAAAAAAATCCACAAATTGTTTTAAATAACAGTGAAATTGAGTGAGATAGCTGACACCCTAAAGATATCAAATATTTGGCATGAGAAAGCTCTGTTCGAAATTGGTACCAGGTTTGCTTACCACCACAACAACAACGTGTTGATAATTCTGAGCGCTGTTTGGACCTGATAAGCGCAATAAAAAGGATTTTTTCATGCAATATGTGACAATGGATGAAACATGGATCCACCACTACACACTGGAATCAAATCGGCAGTCAGCTGAGTGGACAGCAGACGGTGAAAGCCGCTCGAAGCGACCAAAACACAACAGTCGGTTGGGAAAGTGTTGGCCTCTGTATTTTGGGATGCGCATGGAATAATATTCATCGACTATGCTGAAAAGGGAAAAAACCATCAATAGAGAAAGTTATTGGTGCGTTTGAAGGCAGAACTCGCAAAGAAACGGCCCCAAATAAACAAGAAAAAAGTGCTCTTTAATCAAGACAATGTACCGGGTCACAAGTCAAAGGTTACGATGGAAAAATTGCACGAATTGTAGTTCCAGTTGCTTCCTCATCCACCGTATTCTCCAGATTTGACCCTCAGCGACTATTATCTACTCGCAAACCTCAAAAAAATGCTGGTGGGAAAGAGATTTGACTCCAGTAAAGAAGTTATTGCCGAAACTGAGGCCTATTTTAAAGGCAAAGACAAATCCTTCTACAAGAAAGATATAAAAATGTTAGAAAAGGGTTACACTGATTGTATCGCTCTTGATGAATAAAGTCGAATTTTGGAAAAAAAATGTGTTTTAAGTAGGTAGACCAAAAACTTTTCAGCCTATGTGTTATATTAGGTCGAAGTGTATTACCAGCAGACGCCGCGCTGAGAAAGATCAAGCCGGTTACATTCATCCAAGTATTCCATACTTAGAAAACTCGTCATGCCAAACATGGTCAAATTCCTTGGATATATCAAGGGCAACAGCTCACGAGTCTTCATAGTTTTCCAAAGATAATTGATATAGGTTAGAAAATCACTTGATTGTTACTTATAGAAGCCACATCTGTGACAAAATGATATCGTTCCAGATAATGGTAGTCTTGCATAACCTTCATTATTACAGACAACAACGCTAATAGTCATTTTTTTTTATGGGTCTAGCACACGTGCTGCAGGGAAGTCCCTAAAGCGCTCCAGGAGCGGCATGTGTGCGGAAAAAAAAGCGATTCACGTTGTTCTTGAATCGCTGTAAATTGTACTCGGTGGGAAACACAGTCCTGGGCAAATTATTCCAAAGGGGTGATGTTCTCCATATAAAAGACTGCTTGAAAAGCATTATACGCGGAGTAACAAGCTGAACCTCATACGGATCTGAAGCACCAGCGCTACGTGTATGTCTAACAAGCACCGCTTTGGGAAGAATTAAGCGGGCTACATCCTTCGAACACTTTCCATGAAAATACTTGTAGAACAGACTCAAGTCGCCAACCGTTCTTCGATGTTCCAGCGAATCAAGGCCGCCGGTCAATTCTGGGTCTCCAATCAGACGGGTTGCTCTTCTCTAAAAAGAATCCAACAAATGCAGTGTATGTTTGGGAACGGAGCCCCAAACGTGGGAGCAGTATTCCATAATTGGTCGAATTTGAGCTTTGTAAAGAATTAACAGTTGTTGTGTGGGTGTAAAGCTTTCTGGTTCGAAATAATATTCCCAACTTTTGAGAAGCTCTCCTTGCTATGCCTGCAACATGTTCATGCCAGGACATATTTGCTTCCAAACTAACGCCCAACAAATTGAGCAACGATGCTAGGGGAATGGAACGCCCAGACATAACCATGTCGGGTTCAGTAACGTTAACTTTTTTAGAAAAAACTGCCGCCTGTGTTTTTGTAGCGTTAAATTCCACTTGGTTACTGTCACCCCAAGCTAGAATTTTCCAGATCTTTGTTAAGTTGAACGACCTCCTGCTGTTTGCGGATATTCGCCTGAGCAGCCGATGTCCGAGCGTTCAAGGTGAATGAAGAGACAAGCGTACTGTCGTCTGCAAAGCTATAGATTGGATTCCCGGTCTTTTCCAGCAGATCGTTAATGTAAATGAGAAAGAGAGTAGGAGACAGTATGGAGCCCTGGGGCACACCGGCGTTGA
>JAHKBH010000372.1:0-25000 GCA_019049505.1 Pachyrhynchus sulphureomaculatus
CCGGAACAGCGCGTCCGCCAGCTTTGAACTGTCGAACGGAAGTGAAGTGAGAGATGTTTATTGAGAAATGTCAATTCTTTGAAATCCTGCCAGTTGTCATTGAATGTCAAAGAGGTTTATCAATTACTCTTAAAAATGAATCCAAAAAACTAAGAAAAAGAATTAGTGACAAACTAGTTGATAATTCAAATATGCATGCCAAAACATTTATGTTATTGACAAAAACAAGAAATGTTACGCGGCTTTAAAAAGTAGTCCTCGCGATCCGAAGCTTTCTCAGAAGATTGTGAATGTTATCACATGCAATCGACTGATGCCAATATGTGATATTGCGAAAAAATTGAAAACCATCCCGAGTACGGTGCTGGATTGATAGCATGGTTTTGGACGACAAAACGTACGACAAGGAAGAGTTTTTGACGTTATCCGGTATGTAATTTTATAATGCGTTTAAAGGAGAGATTTTTTTCCCGTATCGAAAATCTCCATTGCCATAGAAAAATGTGGAATAAATATCTTGTCTGCTGCCTCGTTTACGGAAACATGATGGACCAACATTGTTGTGACCTGATCTAGCATCGGTTCATTACGCCCAGGTCATAGTAAAGTTTAACGTTGATTTCATGCCTAAATCTGCAAATCTAACAAATGTTCCCCAGTGTCGGCCTATTGAGGGGTAATAGGTAGCTCTTATTAAAAGAAAATTCATAAACAAGCGAAGAGAACGCCGAAAATATACAAAATTTCAAAAATAAAATTCCCATTTACTTACTAAGTTGCTAAAAAATATAAGTTGACTCAAAGCTCTATGATACTGATACTGGCATTTTTTGTATACATATTTGAAGTTAGACATTAAAATTCCATATCCCTTAACTTTGTCCAGGAATTTATATTTAGGAAAAATATGAAGTCGAAGGATCTTGCACTTTTCTTATGAAAAATAGCCTTCTATTATGGCCTACGTCTCCGGTAGGTTTACTGTTTTATTTTTATTTACTGAATATATGAAGTGTTGCAATTTAACACAATTTTTTCTTTAATTCGCTAGTGAAAAGAGCGTTATTTTTTTTTTATTCATCTTCTGATAACCTTATAATACGAAAATGAAATGAATATATAGATATAACGAAACATTTTCATCTAAGTATCTTAAAACATTTTCTATCTTCTATCCGTAAATCTTTTCACCTATTAATCATATATACGTTCACATATCACTTTCTTACCACATCATAATCTCAAAAAATCGGTCCCGAACCCTGCAACAATGTGATGTTAAGGCTGACGCCCATTTCTCTTTTTTTACAGATACACACGTCACCGAGGGCAATCGTCACAATCGCCCGTCATACGTTTAGATATAATTTAATTAATAACCTATCTATGTTACAGGAGTTAGATTACACAGTTATCACCTAACCTCACAGTCTTTATTGAGTGGAAGAGGAGGTGGAGCTTCCTGGAGTGCTTCCGGGAGGCCGGCTAAAGGGTCCGGTTCGGCGGGGGTTGGGGCGATCGAGGAGGTTCCTCGGGAGGTGGTTGTCCCGGTTGCGACGCTTGATCCTCCTCCGTCCGCGCAAGATCGGGTTCGCACGTCGATGCGGGTTTCATAACGTAGCCCGATCCTTCTCCGCAACGTGAAATTTTCAATTTAATCGGAGTAAGTTTCGGCAATGGTTTGTCCTCGACTTTCTCCGCCGGATTCGGTTCGCCCGAGCCCTTAGTCCGTGCGTCGTCACTGAAACTAGTCCGCACTTCACTAGCACTACTTTTCCTCGGCTTACCGAAACGAATAATAAGTTTTGTGGACGTGGTTTCATCGGAAATAATCCGCACTTCCGCCGCTCCATCGGATTTCTTTCTATCTCTCTTTTTGTGCTTATCGTTTTTATCTCGTTTCTTCTTCTTCACTTTTAAGTCTGCCATCACAAGTTTGCGGAATTTCATGCTATCTCTTTTCAGATCTTCAACCGAAGGCTTAGGGAGAGTAGCCAACCGTTTTTTGGGCGGCCTTAAGTTCTTTTCCTCTATTTTCTCGGCCGGCACTATACTATTAGTATTAGCTCCGATCTTAATCTTAAGTTTAGGTGCTGTAGGTGTAGGTCTAACCGGTCTACCTCTCCTTTTACTGGCCGTATCCGTCGAATTCGAGGTATTACTTCCTACAGAACTTCGTCTCCTCTCACCCAACTCATCGTCTATAGGCAAATCGAGTTGTTTAAGTTCCCTGGATAAACCACCCGCCCGGGCCTTCTTGTGATGCTTAACTTCGAGAAGATCGTCAAGGCTAGTCCGGTAATCTCTATAATCTTCTTTCGTAGGTATACTGGTCATCGAGGCTACGGCTTTGGGTATGGTGATTATAGTTCGATTCATTGGCGGAGCAGCAGGTGCAGTTGTAACACTAGAATTGCTGGAAGGATCGTCCATGTTCATATCTTGAGTCCAATATTGCCTCAAAAGTTCCTTCTTTCTCATTCTTCTCAAACTAGACGTTCCCGAGGACATTCCCATGGACGTACTACCGATGGCATTGTTCACGGCTGAGCTGGCTGTTATATTTGTTACTTGATCTAGTGCAGGAGGCGGTAAAGGTGCCACAGTTGAAGTATAGTTAGATATTGGTCCCTTTATTTTAACCTTAAGCTGATTTCGCGAATCGGATAAGGAAACTTTAATATTACTACTATTATTGCTAGTCTCTACTGGCTGAGGAGGCTCTTCAGGTTTCTTAGCAGTTAACGCTGATTGTAACTCTTTCTCAAAGTCTTCATCTATATCTTCATGTACTCGTTGACCCGCCGTGTCCGAAGCAAAGGCGCTCAGAAGGTTTTGCTCATTATAAGTTGTCGTTTGATCAAAACTACTACTACTAGTACTGTTGTATGTCCTCATGTCCACAGGACCTGGTAAAACGGGCGTTACATCAGGGAAAGAAATCGGCTGATCGTTATCGCTAACGTCCGTTTTAGATCGGCTATCTTCAATAGGACTGGGAGGTTTGAGATCTCGTAGATCGGCATTAAACCTATTTTTAGGGCTGGCAAACTTGGGCGAGCGAGGAGACGAAAAGGAATCGTATCGCTTTTCATGAATGTCGATCGATTTTCGTCTTTCCCTCATCGATTTCAGATCTGTCATATTATCATTGGATATATCATCGTCGAAATCAAGATCATAAACGGTTCCAACCAATTTATTATGTATCGTATTCGCACCCATGAAATCAAAGTCATTATGGTGACCAGCACGTCCTCGACCTCTACCGCGACCACGGCCCCGATTAGAAACTTGCGTTTTCGACGCGCCAACTTTACCCGAACCTCTTTTGCTATCGCCCCGTCCCCGACCTGGACCGCTCTGTCTTTGGGACGATTCCTGTCTGGGACTTTTCCCTGGACTTTTGGCGGGTGACTTGTTCATCATTTGCGACGTTACACGTGCTGATGTTCTCGTTGGTTTGGCCGGGAGACTTTTTACCTGTAAGATATTAAAATCCTATCAATCTAAACTACAGAAAGTAAGTTAGTAAAACCGGGGTTTTAAGCAGACAAAATAATAATGACGATAAAGCTGAAGCCAAAAACCTTTTACTTTTGGCACTACTTCAACTGCAAGACTTGACAGACAAGAAAAAATCGAGACATTTTTAAAAAAGATATCATGTCAAGATTGACAAAACTAGAGACCAGTCATAAAAGAAACGCATCAAGGCATAGAAATGGCTCCTTCAGATATTGGAACTCAGTACAGAGGAGAATTGCAGATGTACCTGGACACTGTAAAAATAATTGTTTATTCTCAAAAACACACTTTACAAGTGAAAGAAAAGAAAATATGCTTAGCATTGATCCTGGATGTTACCTAGGCTTTTGATAATGTCTGGCATTGAAGATTACAATTAAGCTAGAAAAGCTTCTACCAAAACAATACAGTCTTTTACTGAAATCATATATCGGTGAAAGGTTATACAGAATTAGATGTAAACATGAGTACTCAGGGAGGCTTATGTAGAGCAACAGTTTGACGCTGACCGTCCTAGTGGGTGTTCGCTGAAGGTTGATAATGATGGCGGGTCCTCCCATTCTAAGAGCGGAAGTGGAGAAGGCTATTTTAACTCTAAAAAAAACAACAAAACACTAGTTAACGATGGCATTCCCGACGAAATTCTGAAAATATTGTGCAAAATGAACAGCCAGTTTCTCGACACCCCCACCACGCTTTTCGATAATATATACAACAGCGGGGAATTTCCTGAGGACTGGGTACAATCAACCTTTGTGGCCATACCAAAGGAACCGAACGCAAAATCTTGTGATCAACACCGAATGATAAGCCTGATTAACCAGATCACCAAGGCATTCACCAACATTATATACACTAGAATGTGCAAAAAATGTGAAGAAAATAACGGAGATACACAGTTCGGTTTTCGAAATGCCCCTTTAGTTTACAGGTTCTTATTCAGCGCTGTAGAGACATGAATAAAGATGTATATCTATGTTTCATAGATTACACTAAACCTTTCGATAACGTTAAGCACGATTAACTGCTAGAAATACTCCATCAGATCGGAATGGAATCCAGAGACATCCGGACTATAGCGAATCTCGAAAGTACCGTTAACTAAGAATAATGATGTCAAGAAAGGTGTGCGCCAGGGTTGCGTTTTGTCTCCCCTCCTCTTTAATATCTACTCCGAAGAAGTATTCAAGATAGCTCTAGAAGAAAGTACTGAAGACATAAAGATAAATGGAGAAACACTTAATAACATAAGATATGCTGACGATACAGTAGTATTTGCTATCAGCATAGATGAGCTAAACAGCCTGATGGAAAGGCTACAAAGAACAAGGGATGATGGCTAAGCCTAAACCTCGCGAAAACCAAATGGATGCTTATAAGTAGAAACAAACAACCAGCAAGACAATTAATACTAAACAACCAGAGAATTGAACACCTATTTGGAAACAATAATTAATTCAGGATGGGACCAGGCAACAGAAATACGTGTAAGAATAGAAAGAGCAAGAGCATCCTTTAATAATATGAAGGCATATTTATCTCCAATAGTATAACCTACCTTTAAAATCAGATTTTATATATTTTCGGTAATGTTGTACGGAATAGAAGCGTGGACAATGACGGAAACAGTCATGAAAAATGTGGGCGTACAGACGTATTCTGTACGGACCACATCACTAACCACTGCGTCGGATCGGTAATGAAAGAGGGGTGGGAATAACTATTAAGAGAAGAAAGCTGGAATATTCCGGACATCTTATGAGGCACAGTAAATATCGGATACTTCAGTTAATAATTCAAGGAAAGATAGACAGCAGGAGGGGACACGGGAGAAGAAGACACTCTTGGCTCTAGAACTTGTGCCATTGGTTCGAGCTGCTATCTGCCCAAATGTTCAGATCTGCCGCAAATAAAATCAGAATAGCCATGTTAATAGCCAACGTTCGCAACGGACAAGGCACGTGAAGAAGATGAGTACTCAGATTTGGACAAATTAAAGCTGGTGTGCACAGGGCAGTGTTCTGGCAATTGGGAAAGCTGAACAAGAAACCAATGCATATCAACCGCACAAATAGAGGCACAGAACAGATAGCAATCACTCTTAACAATCATACAATCCCGTAAGCAAACACAGCTAAGTATCTAAGTATGAATTTAGATACAAAGCTAAAGTGGAAATAACACATCAAAAAGAAACGTCGAATATAGAAAAATTGGATTGACGCCAAAAAAGGTGATGCTGTGTGTTTGGTGGAATTGGAAGAGAATCGTGCATCATGAGCCGCTGCAGTCTGGGTAAACGATTTATTCTGTACTCTACGGTCAGCAACAAGCAAGCGATTCAAAAAGTCAGCTGGAACAAGCCAACAGAATCTTTCTCCATGACAACGTCATATCACACACATATTTACCGACTCTGCAAAAATTGGCTGAGAATTATTAATGCATCGTATAGCCTAGACCTTGCACCGTCAGACTTCCATTTGTTTCGGTCGATGTAGAACTCCTTGAATGATATTGAGTTAAGTTTTAAAATAGGCCTGTGATGAGATTGTGGTGGTGCCAGGAAAATGGGCGAAGGTCATCAAACAAAATGGCACATATTTGGTTTAATACAGTTTTTTGACTGTAAAAGGCTCAATATTTTGCGACAACATAATATTAGAAACATATTGCTGGCTGTAGATTAGCTGTAATTAAAATAAAAAAGAAAACTATCAAATAGAATGTTAAATTACCTATAGAATTTTTGCTTGAAGTACTAGGAGATGGTAGAGTGGTGCTGGCCGACGTGGACTCGCTACCAAGTACTGGCGAAGGTATAACTTCATCTACAGAAGGCTGGTTACAAGAAGGCAAAGCTGGAGCTTCTGCAGAGGTCGCTGGCGGAGGTACTTCCAACGTCGGCTCATCTGATTGTGGAGTAGTTGTAGGAATATTCACCATTGCTGCTGTAAGTTCCATATTGTGCTGAGAAGACGTAAAAGCGGCCGTGCACGTCGACGAATAAGGAATACTTTCCTCCACTGGTTTTGTTAATGGTGGCATAGAATGTGGAGCAGGAAAAGGAGCTCCGAAAGCAGGAGGAAACATACCTGTCGAACCTGTAGGAGGAAATGGAAGTTGAGTATTGAGGTTAGGAGGGGGAAACAAACTCACAGGAATAAATTGGGATGCTGGATCGGGGAACGTTCCAAAGTTGTCTATGGGATTTGGAGGATACGAGGGTACTTGTTGTGACATTTGCGAGGGCATGTAAGACGTCATTTCCATGGACGTATTATTCATCAGTCTGACATCTGGAGGCATCTTCGTATTATCGTCTTCTTCTCTCTTCGAACTAGAACTAGAGCTGGAGCTTGAACTGGACGACGATCTTCTACTGGGCATAACGGCGCTGTCTGCCCATTTGGCTTGAGGATGAATGTCGGGGTAAGGGGAGGGGCTGGGCATACAATCTAGGGACATTGGTGTTTGTGAGATTCTCGGATCATGCAACGGTGTTAGAGATTGTTCTTTCAAAGGAGGTTCTCGTTGCGTAGGCAACGGATTAACCAATGGTTGTTCTTGCCGTTGTTTATGTTGTGTGGGATATTGAGGTATAAACGTAGTATCATTCGTGTTATAATCACAGTTCGACGACTGCATATTAGGATAATTTTCACTGGGAGGCACCCAGCGCTCATCACCTTCCATAGGTGCGGAATGAATTAGTTCTTGAGGCTCCTGCATAGAAATATTTTTAGTAGGGTCTATTGCAGCTCCAGACTCACAATTTGCAAAAGTGTTGTATGGTTGTTGCTGCTGATCATTTGGTTTAGAAGTTGCAGTATCGAATTCTTTAGAAAATTGCTGATTAAAGTTAGTTATATTTATATTATCGGGCAACGCCAGCATTTCTTTATTTATTTCAGATGGGACTAAGCCGTCGGGAGGAACTATATTATCAGGTACAACTTGTTCCATATTTTCTCCTTTATCGCTTTCCACGTCATTACTAGTAGTTCCATCATCTGTGTCGCCGCTTGTAGACTTCTTGGTTAGACCCATTCTAAGTTTTTCTACTAAATTAAGTGTTTCTCTAGCGCTTTCCTCCTTAGTATCTTCCTTTATAGAAGAATTATTGAATGGAAATGGAATGGGTCCTTTCATCATATCCTCTTTTGACAGACCGAAGTTTTCATCAAAATTAACCAAATCCAATATGTCCGTTTCTTTTGATTGTGACTGAGGCGAAAAAATCGATTTGCCCTGCAAGACTTCCAAAGCTTTTGTGGCGTTTCTTGTTTCGTTTTCGTAGTCACTCAAAGTGGATTTATTAAGGTCAAGGCTTACGTTATAAGAATCGTTTATTGTTTGAGGCAAAGAACTATGATACAATTCGTTTTCTTTGTGAGACTGTAAATGATCATCGACAATTTTATCGGCCGCCGATATTTCTTCACTTATTTTTAGAGATTTATTCGGTGACTTAATCGATTCACTTCTATTCTCCTTAGTTTCACTACTAGATAACTTTTCTTCGTTGGCTCTAGCTTTGGAGGGCGACTTTCTGTTGATCGGTGTTTTCTCCGCTTCGTGTTTCCTTTCAATTTGTTCTTTGAATTCTTTATTTGGAGATTTTATTATTGATTCAGCTTTAGCTAAGTCTGCGTTCTTGGCTGACTTCTCTAATGCTTTTTCTCTACTTTCCTCATTGGTTCTCTTGGCTTTCTGTTTAAATTCCAAATCTACAAGATTCTGACGTTTCTCTATAGTTTTTAATGGATGATCGGTTAGCTTAGCTGCGTTTTCTTTGACCTCTTCTTTAGGTTTGTGTTCCAAACTACGGTCGGGTTTCTCTGTTTTCTTAATAGAACTTTCAAATAACTTATCGAGAGTAGATTTCGATTTACTAAGTCCTTCTTTTTCTTTATCAGCCTTTCTTTCGCGAATTTCACGCTCCAAATCAATTTCTGTATGGACCGGTCCGGGCGGTAGGTTTTTCAGCTTCTTGTCCGCTTTGCCGACCGAAGAGAATAGTTTGGCAGCGGACACGGCTGTCTCTTTATCACGTTCCTCAACGGGATGTGAAGCACCAACGTCTGATTTTCCCTTTCTGTTTCCTTTAGGTGGTTCTCCTTCCACACCGACACGTTGGTCATCAGACAAATCTCTTGGCCTAACATTAACATCTCCGACCCGATCACCGGAGGATTGTGATGAACGGGGAGGTCGACCTCGTGATGCTCGACCACGGCCTCTTCGTGGCGGTTCCTCTCTTTTAGGTGGCGACGGTGGCAATTTTTTATCGGAACTTGGTTTGCGACCCTTTCTGGCTGGCGCGGCTGAGTCTGTTGTTGATGACTCGACGACCTTTGGCTGCGGCGTCGGGGGAGAGGGCTTGCTACTCGATGACGTTGAGGATTTTCTAACTGGCGATGATTTTCTCGCGGGTGTTGGAGAAGATTTTCGAGCTGCGGTTGGAGAGGATTTTCTCGATGGTGCAGGAGATGATTTGCGTGGTGTTGAAGGGGCGCTGGAATCGCTCGAGTCAGAGGAAGAGGAAGACGCCGCTGGACGGGCTGCCTTGTCAAGAAAGGGCCAGTCCTGGGCGTCACTACTTCGCTTAGCCGTCTCGAGGCTCTCCGATCGCGGTTGTG
The DNA here is from genome assembly GCA_019049505.1 of Pachyrhynchus sulphureomaculatus. Lineage (NCBI taxonomy): Eukaryota > Metazoa > Arthropoda > Insecta > Coleoptera > Curculionidae > Pachyrhynchus > Pachyrhynchus sulphureomaculatus. Next base: position 9,171 of record JAHKBH010000372.1, read on the forward strand.
CAGGCTTCTCCTTTTCAGGTTCGTCTTCGCTGTCTGAACTGGATGTACTGTCTGAACCTGAGGAACTACTGGAAGAGGAAGAACTGCTTGAAGTCTGAGCTGATTGCACCGAGGATTTCCGCTTTGATTCTGGAATTTTCGCAGGTAGTTTTGGAGACGGCTCGGGATCTTTCTTTGAAGGATCCGATTTTGTTTTAGCATCTGGTTCCTTATCTTTCTTGCCCTTTGCGGCCAACTCTGTAGATTCTTTCTTAGATGGCTCGGCAGTTTGAGAAGTATCCGTAACAGTTGCGGGCGCCGGTTTGCCCAATCCACTTTTAATATGTTCCGCAGCCTTTTTAGCAGCTTGTCGTTGCGGTACAAATGCAAGTAAATCTTGAATATCAACTTCTTTAGTTGGCGATTCCACTGTATTTTTATTATCTTTTTTCTTATCTTTTTCCTTAATCTCGGCTTCTTTTGGCATTTCTTTTTCCTTCGCTTGTTCTTTATCTCTCGATGGTTCTTTATTAAGAGGCGGTCTGCCTTTCGGTCTAGGCTGTTTAATTTCCTTTACCGCTTTTTCTTCGGGTGATTTGCTAAGTTGTTCTTCTGGCTGACTAGGAGGTACATGTTGATCTTTGGGGCGGTTGGATTGTTTCAAGTTTTCTGTTGCTTTCTTCGCCGCCTGTCTTTGGGGTACTATAAGATCAGATGGAACGTAATCCTTTTTCCTGTTGACTGATTCATCGTTTTTAGGTTTCTTCTTAGTTTCGGGACTACTTTTAATCGGACTTTTAGAGCTGCTCGGTTTAGCCGAAAATTCTTTGACGGCCGCTTTGGTCCGCAGTTTACTTTGCGAATCATTTGTCGCGTTTGAAGATTTATCGTCGTTCTTCATGGACGCATCCGAGTCTTCGCTATCTGAATATATCGAGGAGATGGGTTTCTTCTGATTGTCGGATTTTCGCGATGCTTTTATCGGTAGGAGATCGTCGCTCTCACTGCCCGTATCGCCAAGCATGCTGGCAACTTGACCTAATCTAGAACGTGAAGGTGGTTCTTTCTTTCTCGGTTTAATGTCATCCTCACTGCTGCTATCGATTTTACTTCGTGATATAGCACGTTTCCTCGTTCGGTTGGTTTGTTTCCTGGGCGTCGTACTTTCTTCTTATTCGGAAGTTTACCTTCCTCGGAACTGGTCTGAAGCCGATTTTCTTTATTATCTTTAGGTTTTTCATCACAACTACTAGCGCCGCTAGAATGGCTGCTGCCATAGAAGCTGCTAGCGCTTCTGCGCTTGGAAGACCCGTTAAAGTACACTTTTTTATAAGGATTATTTCTGACATCTCGGAAGAGACCATTAATGTCGGACTTAAGTTCATCCCCTGAGTGTGAAGGCGACTTAATTCCCGCTATTCTAGCTAAGATTACGTCGAAATCGGAAGTGTGATCTTCGGATTCATTGTGGGAGTATAAGCGATCGTAAATGGAAGGGCCGTGATTGGCTTCGATAACAGCTTGAATAACGGTGGTCGGTAAAGTATTGGAAGATTCCAGCACCGCTGCCTGTTTATGGAAAGTCTGTTCGCGCATCCGGAAGAAACTGCGACTCAATTTCTCTCTCCTACTAACCATGTAACATAAATTCCTGACTCTCTCCAAATCTTGTCTCAACTGGACGAACATTTTCATTTTTTCGAGGTCCGCCTGTTCTCTCTTGTGCGACAAGACGTCCACGTCTTCCGACTTCGGCGGAAGAAGGGGTTTGTTGTGCCCCGCTTTTCTTTTAAGTTTCCAGTAGTTGTAGACATATTGCAATCCGTCACTATCGACATCTATGTGCATATTATTGATATCTTTCACTGTTACGTGTTTATAAAACTCCGATTCGATTTCTTGGAGCCGAGCCGCTCTGGCTTGGTTTTTCTCTTCGTTCGTCATGTCTTTTCGCTTTTTCCGTTTACAATCGTCGTCTTCAGATCCGGAACATACGCTTTTCTCACTCTTTTTACTGGACTTGCTGTGCTTTTCGCAGTACGATCTAAGCTTTACTCCATCGTCGGCATTCTCGTCTTCGATGATAGCACGCATTTCGAGTCCGTGTTTAAAGGCACACGTCACATGGTACGCGGTCTTACAAGTCTTTACGGAACACTGAATGCACGCTCCAACTCTTTCCCTACAGAGTACACAAATTAAAGCCCACCGGCTGGATGGTATACTTGAGATCTTGGTAATGGGTTCCATTTTTTTCCACGCAACCTATACTGACTTCTGGAATCCAGAGGGCGCACGAAACGTGGGCCCACTTATGACCGGTACGCGTCGACTTCATAGCGCCCCCTTTATTCGGACACAGCATACAATCCGGTCTTTTGCCGATATTACAAGTACAGCACAGCCATTGTCCTTCAGGTATTCTGGTGATGCCATAGCAAGCCTGATGAACGCAAATATTACAACTGTCGCAGAAGACCATTTCGTTTCCATCTTCAGAGTCTGGCGACCGACATACATCACAAATGACATTCTCATCATACTCTATACCTAGCCCCTCCTCATTTCTCAGAATAGATTGTATTTTTTCCCAACAGCAAAGTTCGAGTCGTTCGATGACCCTTTCCAGTTGATCTTCGTATATGGGAGTTAGACCGCACGCTGTCCGTTCGGCGTTTAGGATTTTTAGCCAAGCAACGTCGCATTCGTCAAGGTCGTAAGAACATGCAGCTTCCGCTTGCGCCGGCGCGTTCGAGAAGGCGTGCTCTTCCAAATCAAAGTTGGCGTCCTTTGTTATTCTGATGTATTTATTTTTTGGCCTAAGGGAAATAAAATAGACATTGTACAAAACTTTTCTCATTCATACATTTATTCACTATATATCACCACTAACACGTAGGCTGAAAAGTTTTTGGTCTGACAAATAGATGTAGCCATTTTCAAAAAAATCTATATAATTTTTTAGGAAGTATCAACCTTCAAACGATTCGTGTCAAAATTTCATGCCATTTCGACGATTAGTTTACAAGTTACAGTGGTTTTAGTGACGCTACTTTTGATATTTTCAAAACAATGGAAAAAAAAACCAAATTTCGTGTGTTGATTAAACATTGTTTTTTCAAGGGAAAAAATCTCGTTCAAGCAAAGTAATGGCTTGATAAGTGTTACCAGGGATTCTGCCCCTGGAAACTCACTCATCATTTACTGGTTTGCTGAATTTAAACGCGGTTGTACAGATAAAAATGATGCTGAACGCTCTGGACGCCCACCGGAAAACATCAAAAAAATCCATAAAATTGCTTTCCATGACCGTAAAGTGAAATTTCGTGAGACAGCTGACACCCTAAAGATATCAAAAAAACGTGTTGGTCATATTTTACATGAACATTTAGGCATAAAAAAGTCTGTTCGAAATGGATACCGCGCTTATTCACAGTGGACTAAAAACAACAACGTGTTGACGATTCTGAACGCTGTTTGGACCTGTTTAAGCGCAATAAAAAGGATTTTTTCATCCGATATGTGCCGACAGATGAAACATGGATTCACCACTATACACGGAAATCAAATCGGCAGTCAGCTGAGTGAACAGCAGCCGGTGAAAGCCGCCCGAAGCGACAAAGACACAACAGTCGGCTGGGAAGGTTTTGCCCTCTGTATTTTGGAATGCGCACGGAATAATTTTCATTGACTATGCTGAGAAGGGAAAAAACCATCAATAGCGAATATTATATAAAGGTATTGGTGCATTTGAAGGTAGAAATCGCAAAGAAACAGCGCCAAATGAACAAGAAAAAAGTGCCCTTTTATCAAGACAATGCACCGTGTCACAAATTAATGGTTACGATGGCAAAATTGCATGAATTGAAATTCGAATTGCTTCCTTATCCACCGTATTCTCCAGATTTGGCTCCCAGCGACTATTATCTATTCGGAGACCTCAAAAAAATGCTCGCGGGAAAGAGATTTAGCTCCAATGAATCCGAAGCTGAGGCCCATTTTGAAGGCAAAGACAAATCCTTCTACAAGAAAGGTATAGAAATGTTAGAAAAGTGTTGGACTGATTGTATCGCTCTTGAAGGAGACTATGTTGATGACAAAAGTCGAATTTTGCAACAAAAATGTATTTTAAGTAGCTAGACCAAAAACTTTTTAGTATACGTGTTATATCAAACAATTTATTTTTTTTATAACTAATCTCTTTAGAATAAATAAGGTAGAGTAAGTGCCTATAAAACTTCACTAAAATATATCCGAAAATAATGATCCGCGTTCTTTTAAATGCTTGCTCCTATAATTAAGTAATATTTCTTAATAGTGAAAAACCATGACTTCAATTGCGTACTCTATATATAATTTGGGTTAATAAGGAATTTGTCTATTGTATGGCCGAAATATGAAGTTTTTCGTATACGTGTTTAATTGACGACGCATTCAGAACTAAATTTAATTTAGCTAAAACTCTAGTAGTCTGTTTTTTATCGTCTACGAAACAGTAAATGTGCTATTTGAGACTTTGTAAAAAGGCACTAAGTGCTAGTTCCATAAACTACCCTGTCGTCTCACTAACTGCTAGCGCTCAGTAGCTGGCAGTTACGGCTCCATTTAAAATCAGAACGAATATTTTCAGGCGACGGCAACTGCTAGCGATGCCACTTAGTGGTCCGTGTGCGAGCGTTCTAAAGGACCACGATTCACAAATTACGTTAAATGTAGCCACCAGAGCATTTTTTTGAAACATGATTTAATTTCGGCAAAAGTCTTGCGTAGAGTTCCTCTATACTTGTTTACCTTCTACTATTGTCTATTATATAGAACACTTTTAAAAGCCCTAACCTACAATTTTAAGTAAAGATCATCATAGGTCGACGAAATTTTAGTCAATTTATATCAATTTTTCGCGTCAATAGAGCTTAAAAAAGGGTTGACCCCCTAAGACTAACTTAAGGGGGGAAATACCAACTTACTGTTGTCATGAGGGTCGGCGGTTCGATTCCGCCTGTTTGCTTGGGTGTTGCGGTTGTCTGTGGTTGTCTTAGATTAAGTTAGGTTTATATTAGATTGCTTTGTAATTAGAATATAACTCATGGACAAATGGGATTTTTCTCAAAGGCCAAAAAAATTTAAAAAAAAAGAAATTCAAAAAATACGTATTGAGATTGTTTCATAAAATGGTTGTAGAACATTTAAAGAACATATTCCTGAAGTTTCAAAGCAACATTCGAATTCCCGCCAAAGTTATAGCCCGCTACAGTGAGTCGCCTCTGCTCGGTTTCTGAACACGCCACAGGTACAAAAGGACGCTTAGGTAGGGGAGCTTGCCTTTTATTATACCTTCTTCTAAAATGCCTTTACCGTTGGCCAGGACAGATGTCTTGAAAGTATGTATAAGTATGTGTGGATATGTCTATGTGTTTAGCTAATCTGATACTCGAGTAATACGGAGCAACGTGTCAGTTCGGCTTTAGTTTTTTTAGTATAATTATAACAATTTGTTTTAAAAAAATGTCTTATCCAAAACGTTTTGGTGAGAATACTCGTATCACGACCAAGCAAGCGAAAACCTCCGAATAAGAAAAATGAAAAAGAAAGTGAAAGAATAGAGCAGAGTGTAAGTGCAAAGAAATTATGTGTTGCAAATGTTAACGATATCAGTTAGAGCCCTTTACATGGTTACCGTATTGTTGAATTTTTTACAGTTTTACTGCTTTGTCAGATACTTTAGTATGCGGACATATTTTTCGTTTTCTTTAATGTTATATAGAAGCCACATTTATAACGAATGGAAATTTTTTTATTTTTCTTTCAGATCAATGTAGCAAGAGCTATTTCGTACACCGTGAAACAAGTCCCTCCGAAAACACAAATACTGATCATATTCTATGGCAGCAATTTTGAGACATTTTTTTAATATTTTTTTTTGTACTTTGATATATTAGTAAATGATCCTTTGAGTTTGAGAAATTTTAAATAAATTTTTCTTTTTTAAAAAAAATTGTAAAAATTCACTCATTTTTACTCGTTTAAGGGTATTTCCCTCCTTAAATTAGGTACTCTCATTGGTCATAAAAGTGGCGCCATCTATTATCGTGAACTTTAAACCACCACTTAAATTGGCACGATAAGGAGTAAAAGAAAGTGTGGGTTCTAGGTATGAATATTTCTTTGTCTGTGTGTAAAATAGAGAAACATCTTGACGACGTCAGAAACACAACAACCTTTGTAAGAAATAAAATAGTTCAGAGAATAGAAACAAACCTGTTAATGCCAAGAAACTAATCAAAGGTACGTGGGTTGTTATTTATATTTCTGGCCTTGGCAACAGTAAGTGTTGCCAGGTGCCATCTGACGTTTCCATTAGAAACTTGACATTGTTGAACATAACCTTTGAACAGACATTTTGTCATTTGGGCGTAATTTGTGTTGTTTACAGTAACTTGAAAAATTCATCTCGGGCAAAAAATGGAATTAACTCGTGAACATTTTCATGCGTTATTTCGACGTGGATTATCAGGACAAGAGTGCAACGATGAAGCACCGTCCTACAGTACTGTAAAAAACTGGTATAACGAATACAATCGTGGCCGACGTTTGCTCCAGGACGAATTCCGTGAAGGTCGTCCAAAATCGGTTGTTGTGCTAGAAAACATCGATGCTGTGTGTGAACTGATAAAGCAAAATCACCATGTGACATACCGTGAGATTGAGGCATCTTTGGGCATTAGTATGACAAGCATCAATAAGAAATAGCATGATCATTTGGGCGTAAAAAAGATTTGTTCGCGCTGGATCCCGCATAATCTGACAAACGCTCCAAAGAAGGCTCGTGTCGATTGGCTCAAGGAAATGTTGAAAAAATACGATCAAGGTGCATCAAAGGCTGTGTATAACATCTATACAGGTGACGAATCATGGATCTATGCATATGAGCCCGAAACAAAACAGCAATCGACTCTATGGGTCTTCCAAGACGAGCCAAATCCAACAAAAGTTGTTTGCGAAAGAAGCACATCGAAGCAAATGGTTGCCTGTTTCTTCGACATTACCGGTCACGTGGCGACAGTGGCGTTAGAGCAACGTAGGACGGTCAATTCTGAATGGTACACGACCATTTGTTTGCCAGAAGTTTTCGGAGAAATTCGGAAAAAGTAGAAGAGGCGGATCATTCTTCATCATGACAATGCGAGCTCTCACATATCAGCTCAAACAAAGAAATTTTTGACCGGTCAAAACATCGAATTGATGGGTCATCCGCCGTACAGTCCTGATTTGGCACCCAATGACTTTTTTTTATAACCGCTCACGAAAAACAAATTACGTGGTCAACGATTTTCGACACCCGACGAAGCGGTTGATGCATTCAAAACGCATGCTTTGGAGTTACCTCAATCGGAGTGGAAAAAGTGCTTCGAAAATTGGTTCAAACGCATGCAAAAGTGTATTGATCTTCATGGAGAATATTTTGAAAAGCAATAAAACCAATTTCGATCATAAATATTTGTTTTTTTCATTATTAGGCCACAAATATAAAAAGCAACCCACGTACTAAGTAAAATTTAAATTTCGCGATAATACATTTTCTTTTACTTTAAATAAAAACTCCTACACTCTATATCTAATAATAACCATTTATAAAAAGGCATTTAATGGAAAAATAACCGGCCAAGTGTAAGTCGGACTTGTATTAGTGTTCCGTACGTTGATTGCTTTTGAAATAATGTGATAATTTTCGTTCAATCTACACTCTGTGGAGAATATTCCAGAATTTTTTCAAAATTTTTTAATCAGTACTTTTCGAGATAAGGGGGGACTGCGATTTTTCGCCATTTTTTAAAAATAATACAAAGAAAAGAGCGCGCAAGTATTACATTATATATATTTTTGAACTCGTGTTTTTACAAGCTTTCATTTGATACCCCACTCGATGACCAGATAATTTTTTTTTCCCACTTTCGATTTCACTCTCCAAAACTAACCCCTTAAGTCAAAAGTTAACTTTCAAAACTACACGGCTCTGATGTGGCCATCAGTTCCTAAATTACTGCCAAATTTCAACTTTATATGTCGAATAGTTTCGGAAAAAATCGGGTGTGACGGACGGACAGACAGACAAACACCGAAGTGATCTTATAAGTGTTCCCTACGGAACACTAAAAATAACAAATTGGCATAACTTACAGTCTAAAGTCCTTGTGGCTTTGAAAGATCTATTTTTCATCAAAGATACAGAGGGCTCCGGCAACGAATCTGGATTAACGGGCACCTGTACTCCCCGTTCCCATTCCTGTTTCCACTGGTCGACTATAACCCAATACTCGTCTTGAGCGAGGGGTTCCGAATCCGGCAATTTCATGGCACTAAAAACAAAAATTGCATTATTATCTTTTGCGGACTTTTAAATATCAGTTCTTGAAGAACACAGTTAGTTATATCTACCTGCAATTTTTGAACAAAATCGACTTTTTTTTTGCTTGAATGACTTAATATAGTCCTAAAAAACATATCATAGCCTTATTTTAGATTGAAAAAGGTTTTTTTTTTTTTTTTTTTAGCTTCCAGTGCTTAATTTCTGAATGCAGTCGTAGCGTACGAAAAGGCGGTTACTTTGCGCCCTACCTTTGGCTTAGTCGGTACATTTAATCTATCGCTAAAGGCTAAAACTTTCGTAAATTGCCTATTTTGTTCTATATTCTGTTTACCCCATACAGTACAATCCAGGCAACTGGGGAGGCTGACTCGCGATGCATAATGCAAAACAAACGACAATAAAAAAACAAATGCCGAGACACACGTAGGGACCGGTATGGCGGTGTAGCTTAAACAAAAAGTGGAACGCCGGTCCGTAAAGACGCGTTTGCTGCAATTTTCAATTATGATCGTCGAAGAAAGAGGCTGAGGATCAAAATTTTATAGAGAAAACATTTTGAAATTTTAAATGTTTTGCTCTAAACTACGTTTTTTAAATCGGCCGGCGGCATAACTCCCAACAATTTTAATCCGATTAACTTGAGCTTTTAACTATAGCTTTTTAATGAGATTCTCTGGGAAGTATACACGATTATTAGAATTAATCAACTACTTTATATATATACATATATATATATATATATATATATATATATATATATATATATATATATATATATATATATATATATATATATATATATATATATATATACGAGGCTGGTTTGAAAAGTCCGTGCAAAGTCCGAGAGATGGCACCACCGGCGCGTATCGAGGTCATGTTTAGTTAGTAGCATCTCTTGAATGAACGCACTCCAAGTTTCAGCCATATTGGTCTATTTCCTTGTGTTTGGCATTCGTGTGAATCAAGGAAGTCGAGTGATTTTCAAGAAATGGACGAAAAAGAATTTCGTGTGGTGATTAAACATTACTTTATGAAAGGCAAAACGCCTCAGGAGACTAAAGAGAAGCTTGATAAACATTATGGTGACTCTGCACCTTCGATTAGAACAGTTTATAAGTGGTTTCAAAATTTTCGGACTGGCCATATGGGCACAAGTGACGCTGAACGTTCTGGACGGCCTGTGGAGGTTACGACTCCAGAAATCATTGATCAAATCCATGATATGGTGATGGATGACAGAAGAGTTAAGGTGCGTGAGATTGCTAGTGCTGTGGGCATCTCGACTGAACGGGTACATAATATTTTGCATAAACATTTGGACATGAGAAAGCTATCCGCAAGATGGGTGCCGCGATTGCTCACGCTTGACCAAAAACGGAATCGTGTGAAGTGTTGCAAGGATGGTTTGCAGCTGTTCCACAAGAATCCGGAGGACTTTAAGCGTCGTTTCGTCACTGTGGATGAAACATGGATACATTACTATACTCCTGAGACCAAACAACAATCTAAACAATGGGTTACCAAGGGGGAATCTGCACCAAAAAAGGCGAAGACCGTTCCTTCGGCCGGAAAGGTTATGGCGACTGTCTTTTGGGATTCGCAAGGGATAATCCTCATCGACTATCTGGAAAAGGGTAAAACTATTACAGGTGAATATTATTCATCGTTATTGGACCGTTTGAAAACCGAGCTGCAAGAAAACGCCCGCGATTGGCCCACAAGAAAGTTCTTTTCCATCATGACAACGCACCAGCACACACCTCAGCAGTTGTGGTCGCAAAATTAATGGAAATAGGATTCCAACTCGTTTCACATCCCCCCTATTCTCCAGACTTGGCTCCCTCGGACTACTATTTGTTCCCCAATTTAAAGAAATGGCTGGCGGGACAAAGATTTTATTCAAACGAGGAGGTGATTGCAGACACTAATGGATATTTTGCAGACTTGGACAAATCCTATTATTCGGAAGGGATCAACAAACTAGAACATCGTTGGACGAAGTGTATAAGCCTAAAAGGAGACTATGTCGAAAAATAAAAAAGGTTTACCCCAAACACATAAATAGTTTTTTTTATTTTTGCACGGACTTTTCAAATCAGCCTCGTAAACAATAAAGGCCAATTTTTAGGACAAAAATGAAATTTTTTTGAAAAATGATATTTTTCAATAATCGTGTGTACTTCTCTAGCAAAACTAATGTAAATATGAAAAAAATTTGTTTGTTTCCTCTAGATGGAGAATTAAAATTGTTCTACTGCCGGCCGCGGAACACCTATAAGAACAGATGCCTCTGTTCTGCGTGTTAGTGCGCCGCCATTTTGTCCAACACTATACAATAAATAATTATTTTGTACATTTTAATATGCATATATTAAAACGTCAACGGTTTACAAAAAAACGTCAGAATTCATGGAGAACCAAAACCTTGTTGTTCCACGAAAACCGCAACGTCCAAAAGGGTAACACAGTAAAAGCCATTGCTGAAAGCTGTTGGTTTAACAAGTGACCGTAACCATGTTAAAGCCCTGATTTAGCACACTGTGATTCATTTTTGTTGAACCATCTGAAGAAAGACCCCAGATGCCGAAAATTTTTCTGATTACGAGTGGAAAGCAGCTGTAGTAGCGCCTTTTTTTTTTGAGGAGCCAACAAAATATTTTTTTGGATGGCAAGAAACAACTCAAGAAAGGCCGGACTAATTACTGGGGTGAAAATTCCCGAGACTTTTCGAGAAATGGCAGCACAAACAAAAAAACTCTATGATTTTTAGTTAGTATCTACTCTCAGAAGATTCGTATACAATTTCTCATGAAATTTTGTCTATTAGTTTGAGAGTTTTGATTCTTGCAAAAATACAACCAGAAGCTACGAAAGGCTTGAGAAGTGTTATATACTATATGAAAGGTATCCAAATGTTTGAAGATCGCTGGAATAAGTGTATCGCTCTTAAAGGAAACTATTGGGTGTGTGAATTAATTTTCAGGCATTTTTTCGGTAAAAATATCACTTTATTGTAAAAAAAATGGTTATGAATTGATTATTCAAAGTATTGTCTATAGCTAGCCACTACTTTATCCCATCTTTGTGGCAGCATATGAATGCCACGTTGAAAGAACGACTCATCTTTTAATACTATCCACGAATCGACCTATTTGCTCATAAGAATGGAAACGCTATTTAGACAGGCCGTGCGTCATCGATCGGAACAAATGATAATCAAAAGGAGCAATGTCTGGTGAGTATTGTGAGTGAGGTAGGACATCCCATCTAAGCGCTTCTAGCGTTTTCTTGACGGGTTTTGTAATATGTGGCCGAGGGCTGTCGTGTTTAAAAATCACTTTGTCGTGTTTTTTGGCATATTACAGTCATTTATCCTTCAACGCTCGGCTCAATTGCATCAACTGTTGTCGGTAACGTTCCCCAGTAATACTTTCGTTGGGTTGGAGCAGCTCATAATACACTACATCCAGCTGATGTCACCAGATTCACAGCATAAGCTTGGAGCCATGAATATTCAGCTCTGGCTAAAATGTTGATGGTTCACCGGGCTTCACCCACGATTTTTTGCACATTGGATTACCGTAGCGTATCTATTTTTCATCACCAGTTACGATACGATGCAAAAAACCTTTCCGATTGTGCCGTCGAAGCAATTGTTCACATATGAAAAATCGCCTTTCAGCGTCTCTCCGTTTCAATTCGTACAGCATCCAACTTCCTCGCTTTGGATCATTTCCAGAGCATGTAAGTGCTTGAAAATGGTTGTGAAATCAACTCCTAATAATTTTGCAAGTTCTTTTTCCATTTATCATGGGTCTTCATCAAGTAATGACTTTAATTCTTCATCTTTAAATTTGTTCGGCTGGCCTGGACGTTTTTTGTCTTCCGTGTCGAAACCATCACTTTTAAAGCGTCGAAAGCAGTACTCACATGTTTTAATCAATGGAATATAATCACCATAGGTTTCCGACAGCAATCGACATTTTTCATCAGCGCTTGGAATTAAACAAGAAAAGTAACGTTTCCAGCAAATGATGTTTTGTTGGCACGTAATTCGACATATTCAATGCTCAAAAAAAATATGTTGTTTTCACTTTGGCAAAATAACATACACTAAAAATTAAAGTATAATGATGGTGTTTCACCATGAATATACCAACATTAAGCCCCGATGCGATATAATAAGTAACGCCCTCTCTTAGGTATCCCTCAAAATTAATATTCATACTCCTTATATGCTGAAGAATAAAATCGGTTTTAGGTAAAAACATTGTTTTTTCTTCAAAAGTGTCGGGATCTTTCACCCCATGTAGGAAATATCTTAGCGTGAAAAATTTATATAAATAATATATTTAAGTTCCGCGAGTTTTCCTTTACAGCTAGGTAGATAACTAAAAGAAACAACGTTATATTATCTTTTTACAATGATATTAATTCTCCTAAGGTAAATATGAGTTCCTTTTCATAAGAGTTTACGATCGGGAAAGAGCCATAAATCATGTTGAAAATATTTTTAAAATGATAAAGCGGAGTAATAAAAACTTTTTCTTGCAATAATACGATCTGATAACAACAAATAATAATGTAAAAATATTTAATTTCATAAAATACTTTTCTGACACAGCAAATCCGCAAGCAATTTTAATTTCAAGCCTTCGGGGCTTCTCCAATCGCATACTGATAATAAGAATATTATATTTTTAATACAATTGAGCCCTAACAATGTCACGATGCTATGTTTAAAATAAATAAGCAGTTGAGAACGGAGGGCAGTAGACTACAGTGTGAAATTCCAACGTTAATAACACGTAGGCTGAAAAGTTTTTGGTCTGACACATAGATGTCGCCCTTTTCAAAAAATCCATGATTTTTAGGAAGTACCAACCTTCAAACGATACGTGTCAAAATTTCATGACATTTCGATGATTAGTTTACAAGTTACAGTTTTAGTGACACTACTTTTGATACTTGATAAGGGTTACACGGACTCTACCTTTGGAAAATCACTGACCATTTACTGGTATGCTGAATTTAAACGAGGTCGTACAGACACAAATGATGCTGAACGTCCTGGACGCCCAAAGCAGGTGGTTCCACCGAAAAATATTTAAAAAAAATCCAAAAACTTGTTTTGGATGACCGTAAAGTGAAATTGCGTGAGATAGCTGACGCCCTAAAGATATCAAAAGAACGTGTTGGTCATATTTTGCATGAACATTTGGGCATGAGAAAGCTCTGTTCGAAATGAGTACCGCGTTTGCTCACAGTGGACAAAAAACAACAACGTGTTGATGATTCTGAGCGCTTTTTGGACCTGTTTAAGCGCAATAAAAAGGATTTTTTCATGCGATATGTGACAATGGATGAAACATGAATCGACCAATACACACCGGAATCAAATCGGCATTTGGTTGAGTGGACAGCAGCCGGTGAAATTCGCTCGAAGCGACCAATGACACAACAGTCGGCTGGGAAGGTTTTGCCCTCTATATTTTGGGATGCGCATGGAATAATTTTCATCATGCTAAGAAGAGAAAAATCATCAATAGCGAATATTATATAAATTTATTAGTGCGTTCGAAGGCAGAAATCGCAAAGAAACGGCCCCAAATGAACAAGAAAAAAGTGCTCTTTTATCAAGACAATGCACCGTGTCAGAAGTCAATGGTTACGATGACAAAATTGCACAAATTGAAGTTCGAATTGCTTTCTCATTCACCGTATTCTTCAGATTTGGCCCTCAGAGATTATATATATTCGCAGACCTCAAAAAAATGCTCGCGGGAAAGAGATTCAGCTACAATGAAGAAGTTATAGTGGAAACTAAGGCCTATTTTGAAGGGAAAGACAAATCCTTCTACAACAAAAGAATAGAAATGTTAGAAAGGCGTTGGACTGATTGTATCGCTCTTGAAGGAGACTATGTTGATGAATAAAGTCGAATTTTGCAAAAATAATGTGTTTTTAAGTAGCTAGACCAAAAACTTTTCAGCCTACGTGTTAGCAACGATAAATTTAATTTTATGCTTAAGCTAAATCCCCCCTCTATCAGTGTAGATAAACATAAATAGCCCAAAATATACAAGGTGTTTCATCTAACGGTAACAACCACAAAAATAATTCAAAAATTAGATCAAAGATTCTCGGAGTAGGGCCTTTACTACCATTTTTTTTAATGGAACATTCGGTATACCATATATTTTCCAGGTATTTCAGGTGATTATTCTTAGGTGGGAAAACCATGTATTGGATGATTGCAAAAGTTCTAGCCCGATTAGAAACCAAATTAAATACAGTACATTTTCATGAAAAATAGTATTTATTAATCAATAATGTACTCTCCATCATTTTCTATAACCGTCTCCCATCGTTTCACAAGTTTTTGAATTTCTTCTGTGTGGTTCCTCTTTAAAGAAAGTCGTAACGCAGTTTTTGACATCTTCCATAGAATCAAATTTTTTGCCATTCAAATTATTTTGTAGAGACCGAAATAGATGAAGATCTGAAGGGGCAAGGTCAGGGGAATACGGCCAGTGCTGGAGGATTTTCCATTTTAACTTCCTAAGTTTTTGCAGTGTCTGTTGAGCGACATGTGGTCTAGCGTTGTCATGGTGAAAGATGATGCCTTTTCGATTGATCAAATTTGGACGTTTTGCTTGGATTTCAACACCGAGTTAGGCGAGTTCCTCACAGTACTTCTCTGCAGTTATTGTTTGGCCACGTGGAAGAAGCTCGTAAAAAATTATTCCTCTGCAATCCCACCAGACACATAACGACACTTTCATTGGGTGCAGGCTTTGCCATAGATTCTGCTCTTTAACTTCCATACTTTCAGCTTCTTATCCTTACTATATTGTTATACACAACTCATTTTTCATCTCCAGTTATGACTAGATCCAAGAAAGATCCGTTTTGTTGACGGGCGAGAAGAGAAATGGCTGTGGAAACACGGTTCAGTTTGTTCCGTTCTGTTAAAACGTGCGGAACCCATATATTGCGTTTCGAAGTTCATCCAAGTTGCTTTAAATGACGAAATGCAGTCGAATTGTGAATATTTAGTCCCTTAGCAATCTCTTCAGTGGTAATCTCTAGATTTTCTACTAAGTCACGGATAAAGTCATTATCAATGCCAGGAGATCGTCCAGGGCGAAGTTTACACTTTTCAACTTTCCTAAGAACAGGAGCACGATCTTGAACGTCTTGAATATTTTTTGTTGCAGTTTCAATACTCACTCTCTTTTTAAATTCATAACATGACGAAAATGTAACTTTTCATTTTGCATTTTAAATATTAACCTTGCACACAAATTATGTTAACTCAGGACGCATTTAGATAACCATTAGTTAATAATATGTTTATAAAAGAAACATCAGCACAGTCAAAAATGCATGCTTCTGCCATCTATGAAAATCAGGCACGAACTTTTGCAATCACCCAATATATAAACATTTAATGAACAGGGTAGAGCAGGGGTCGGCA
>JAHKBH010003740.1:0-14452 GCA_019049505.1 Pachyrhynchus sulphureomaculatus
GATCAATATTCCTTTAAAACTAACGTTTGGTGCTGTATTTTTAATAATAGAATTATTGGCCCTTTTTTTTTAGAGAAAATCTTATAGCCGCGAGGAACCTAACAGTTTCTCAAAACAACGAACTTTCCAATGAACTGGAAGATTTTAGTTTAGAGGAAAGAATGAAAATGTACTTCAACAAGATGGAGCACCTAGTCACAGCACCTTGGAAAATTAGAAATTGGCTGGACGAAAACTTTTCTGGGAAGTGGATTGGTAGGTTTTCCTATGAAGTACCTTAGCCACCGCAGTCACCCGATTCTTATGCCCTGTGACTTTTTTTGTGGGGAGGGGGGTATTTAAAAAATTTAGTTTATGCTCAGAGACCTTTTGAAAATATCGCACATTTAGAAGAAACAATCCGCCAGTCTGTAAATGAAATCAAGCCGGAGTTCTATGCGAATATTCGTCATGAAATTTATAACAGAACTATTATCTGCATTGAAAAGGAAGGAAGAAGCGTAGAAACTTAAGAACGTTTTTTTTTTAGTAAATAACATTATTTTTTTATAATAATAATCCTTAAAAAATTGATGTGTCATAAATATTAGCAGCTTTGCACCAATATTGCATTGTTAAATTATAACTTTTTGAAAAAAATAAATTTTCAGCCTAATTTTACGGCCAAATAATATTACATTTAGTAAAATATCAACTATTGAAAAAGTATATAACATAATTTATAAGAAAAAACTTTCGATTATCATTTTCGGGAGACAAAATTGAAAAAAGTGAATTTTGTCAAATTTTCTTGATGAAAATTGGCATATAGACGTAAAAAATTTTTTTCTCGAAACTAACATGCACATGCACTAACACATTTCGAAGTTAAATTCTCAAAAACTCTTATAATAAAAATTTTTCGCATATGATGCAAAACTTTGAATGGCAATATACATATATATATATAATATATATATATATATATATATATATATATATATATATATATATATATATATATATTTATATATATATATATATATATATATATATATATAATAGTAGAACAAGTGTATGAACGTTGGGGGGGGGGGGGAGATTATGTCGAAAAGTAGGCTAAAATTTGTAGCAATCTAATCAAAACCGTTCTTGAGCCAGAGCTATTTGTCTCTTTACTTATTGAATGAATGACCCCCATACATATATATATATATATATATATATATATATATATATATATATATATATATATATATCTATATATATATATATATATAAAGAGAGAGAGACAGAGAGAGAGAAAAGAGAGAGATAATTTTTTGGGTGTTTGTTAATATAATAAACAAATTTTGGGCTTAATTATTCATAGTTAAAAGTTGTGAAAGGTTAATGGGGTGGAGGAGTGCCCTTGGAGTTAAAGAGTCTGAAAATTGTATTAGTTTTTCATTATTTTCAAAACCATAGAATTAATATCTAAAGAAAAATATCAGGTTTTGGTTGTAGATATCTCAGAAGCTCCGTATCTATCAACCTGAATCAATCTATTATTTAAAATATCGACCCTCAGTTCTTGGATTGAGCTATTCTTTAGTGTTAGAAACTTAAATTCAGTACTTATTTGAAACTATATGTACTGGGCAAATTACTTGACCACTTATGACATTGCGTTGCCACTACAGATGACAGTATCTACATGTTTCTGTTTTATTAAAATTAATTCTACTTCTTATACTTTTTATAGATCTAATGATCTGTTAATCCGAAGTTGTGCGATCTCTTGAGAGGTAAATTTACAGCTCTCCATCTTTTTGGTGGTCTCTCCGGTGGACGTTTGCCTGCTGATTTTCCTTCCAGAACCATATTTGGTAGCCTGTGCTCGTCCATTCTTTTTACGCGATTATGCCAATATCTTCTTCGTTGTCTTCCCCATCTTACTACGACTTGCAGGCATTGTTCTCGGAGGTCAGTATTTCGTATCCTATCCCTCCATATTTTACCAACTATTGCTCTTCGGTTTTCATTTCGGCGGTACGCAGCATACTTTTTGTTTTATTGGTATCTTGTGATTTTATACGATAGGTCATTATGGGTCTCAAATCTTGTATATTTTAACCTTGCTGTCTGTTCACATGTATTGATTGACCATATAACATCTCTTAAGCGGCGTGAGATAACTGCTGCTTTATGAATTAATCCTCTAAGGTCTTTAATTTGGTTGCGATAGCTTGATAGGCGTACACCAAGGTAATTGAATTGGGTTAACTGTTCTATGGGTTAATCTTCTACTATGAGTTTGTACCTGATGGGGTCTTTGGCAATAGTGATGCTTTTAGTCTTTTCAGTACAGTCAGTCTGTCACGTAAGAATGTGACCGCTCGTATTCTTGAAAAAAATGTGTTTCGAGAATTTTTTTTGCAATCAATGTGTTTTTTGGTGTGCTAATAACGGCGCAGTTACCTTAGTAAGTTTGCTTCCTGTATCAATAATCGCCTGGCATCTTCGAGGTATGCTGTCGACGAGATTTTCTGCATACTCTGCAAATTTTTCAAAGCCCGCGAGACAACTGAGTCAAAGTCCTCAGGGTCTTTCCTCTGAGCTTTCTCTTTACAAGGGACCAAACCTTTCAATAGGGTTGGCGTCCGGCATTAGTGAGGGCCACTCTAGTATCCTATCGTGGGTCCAAGCGATCGGTTTCGCGACGTGATTTTCGCCCAGCAAAGGTTTCTTCAACGTGCTTCGGAATTTGACATCATGAGCACGAAGATGTCGAATAGTCTCATGGGACACATTCAAACCCGATTTTCTTAATTTTGCCGCTCCTTAACAATTTCGGGTCCCGTTGAAAACAAAAACACGATTCGTTTTTCGTCTTTCGGAGTGACTTTGCCTATCGAGACACGTTTTAAGCTAGTCGTCGACATTTTTCGTCTCGTTAAAATGATTTATCCTCTTCTTCACAAACGACATCGACTTTTGAATATATTTAGCTGCCGTGGAATGTGTCATTTTAGGCCCCTTTGGATGGGAATAAAGAAAGACTGCTTCAGTCAACCAACGTGCAAACAGTGACTCATTTTGAATTTTACGTAATTTCAATGAAAGTTCGAGATTCACCGATACTTTTACTAAAATGCGTCGTAGACAAAGATTGCCCCTACCGATTTTTTGTTGAATCGCTAGAAATCGCATCTACCAAAAATAAAATTATCGCGGACACGTTCTTACATGACAAACCGTATGCTCATATTAAGCTGTCGACAAGCTTGACCAAATTTAAAAAGTTATCTCTGTAGATCGTCTTCACTTTCAGCGATCAGAAACTGCATCGTTTGCGTAACAAACCAGACTAATCCTGTTGTTACTCATTCTGTATCACATTCCTAGTGACCATACGTCTTCTATTATTTTGTCCATTAAAAATTGAATAAAAATGAACGGAGACTGCCTCCTTGTCTAAGTCCTGCTGGGGTTGGTATATTTCCTGTAGTGTTTTCGTTTGTTTTAATTGTCGTCATATTGTTCATATTCAAGTTCTTTATGACTTTCACAACGTTTGCCGATATCTTTTCTCCATCAAAGTAATATGTCATTGAGTCGGACTTTGTCGAAGGCTTTAGTTAAGTCTATGAAGTATACGTATACTCGCATGTTATACTCTATTGCTTTTTCTATAATTGGCTTTATAATGAATGTTGCGTCTGTGGTAGAACTATCTATCCGGAACCCCTGTTGTTTTTCTCTGTGATTCCAGTTTCTTCTTCAACAGGCCCGTGAATTATTTTGCATAATTGTCCTTTATTCAAAATTTATATTATTTGTTCGTTGTTTCTAATTTTAGTAGAACTAGGTGGTATAAAATAGTTTATTGTATTGAAGTCATACCTAATGTTTTAGTTTTATTAAATTTAAATATAGTTGCAAATTTTATAAATAATCGGACTACTTAATTTTAAAATGCAATGCGCCGCCTTTGTCACAGCTAAGGTGAACATTTGGAAGACCTAAATGAGAGAGGGGAAGTTTTTAAAAAGTGAATTGAAAGGGGACGATACATCTATTGAGAAAATCTCAAAGACAGTACTTTATGTTTTACGTCTTGAAACCTCCTGCAAAAATAAATATTTTCTCGTGAAATATTGCAACTTGTTAACGTAAAAAAGTACATCTAAGTATTTCATTAATGTTGTTGAATCTTAGTGATAATTAGTTTTTGTTACAGTTTGTTTAATTATACAAAAATAGTAATATTTTTATGCTGTATATTTGGTATATCTAATTTCTAACCTATATCTGATGTCTTTTATGCAATTCTTACATTGAAATTTGTAATTGTTAAAAAAAATACAAGTTGTTACTTATTTTGAAGTATTCAAATAGTAGCAAAAATAGGTATCGATAAGTAGTTTTTAATTTACCGTCAGATAGGCATCGAGTGGCGGTAGATTTGGAATGAAAAGTTGAAATTTTTTTAAGTTTGTTTTACGTGATATTAGCAAGGGGCGCTATTTATCAATATTTTCCTGCAATTGCTTCTTTTTTTACAGTCCACCTCCCTGTCACTATAGAATTTTTTACCCTTTTTCTTACTACGTCTCTGATAAGATATACGAGTATTTACGGATAATATTCGTTAAGGCAAACGCAGTAGTGCTCCACGGGCGTTATTGGATATCTGCATTATTTACCACCTAAAATACAGACAATACCCAGCCGACTACTGGAATTGAGCCAGAGACCATCGGCTTATATTCAGTCTCTTAACCCACTAAGTTGCCGAAGCGAGGTACAGGAATATCCTCCTACCCTTTTCACCTTCGAAAGAGTATATGATGACTTCGTGCTCAAATGGAATGAACTATCATCTGCCACTGTTCTCAGTTTTGTGCATGCTCTGATGCATCATGCAATAATTTCCCGATTAACTTTTTCATCTGATCCACCCAATGTGAAGGTGATCTATCCCTGCAGGGGCTTGCCTTCAACCTTTCCCTGTATAACCAATGATTCCTGTTCATGTCTTCTGCTGAGGTGGCGAAAATACCTCAAGTATGTCTGGTTTATAAGTGAGTTCAGTCTTTTAGTAATTTTTAGTTTTGTAAAAGAGACTGGTTAGTTTGATGTTCTACCCCCGATATCCTGAGAATTCAACGATACACTCACACCTCAAATGCAGCAATTTTATTTATACCAGTTTTCTTTATCGTCCTTTTTTAAATGCATGTGTGGCAATCGGAAATATAAGCGTTATTGCGAGCCTTAACTTAGTCGATTGTGAGATGCTCTAGTCTTTCTATATTTTGGCTAATTTTGTGGTTGCAGAGCGAGCAATCGAGAGTCTCCTACGTATTTCTGAGTGACACTGGCCGGTACTGGTAATTAGAGACCCCAAGTATTGATAGGAATCTACGATTTTATACCCTAGTAGATGTTAAGGTTCTACTAATGATTATTTTTGTTTTGTTGTTGTTTATTTCCAATCCGTAGCTTTTAGTGATCCTTGTCAGTTTTTGCATAATAACCTCTAATTCACTTTCATTTGCGGCTATAATCAAGGTGTCATCTGCGTAGCGCAAGTTCTGTATGCGTTTCCTTTAACAGCGATATCACCATTCCAATTAGTGAAAACTTCGCGCATTATGTACTCAGTATAAATGTTGAACAGTAGTGGTAAAAGAATCCTTGCCAGATACCAGTTTTCATGGAGAAGCTATGTACATGTTATTAATACGCACCTTGGCTATGTTGCATTCGTAAAGCGTTTGTACTAACCTTTTAATAAATGTGGCGAAGTTCCTATTTCTTTCAGAATCTACCCTAGTTTCGGCGATCTCACCTTGTCAAACGCTTTCTGATAGTCGATGACATTTCAAGTTTGCTTGCGAGTTCCCTTTCCTGGTATAAATCCACTTTGTTTTTCTGATATTTGTGGAAATAGACTTGAAACGTTCATTTAGCATGGTTAGAAAAACCTTGCTAGCCTGAGATATCAAGGAGAGAGTTCTATAGTTGGTATATTTTGTGGGGAAGCCCTTCTTGTATATCGGTATGAATATTGACTCTCTCCAGTCCCCAGGCCATTCGCCCAGTATTCCACACCATACTGCGTATGTCATGTAGTAAATCGGCATCATGCGATTTCTGAGTTTTGCAATGGCATTTTCTATTTCTGAGCTTAGAATACTTGGGTCATGATGGTTTAGTCGAAGGGGGTGGCATGGACAAGGTCAGAAGAGTCTTTATATAATTCTTCGCATTATATACCGGTTTTAATATATTAAACGATTTTTATAGTATATTATATATATATATATATATATATATATATATATATATATATATTTATATATATATATATATATATATATATATATATATTATATATATATATTTTTATATATATATATATATATATATATATATATATATATATATATATACATACATATATATATATATATATATATATATATATATATATATATTATATTACATATATATATATATATATATTATATATATATATATATATATATATATATGATTTATTTACAAAAAAAGTCAAAAACAAAAAATTTTCAATTGCCATTTGCTACTCTAAAAACTCAAAATTTTTTAAAAATCTTTGAAGGATTTTTCTAGTAATTGTTATCTTTTCTGGGGTGTTGCAAAACAGAATTATGTATCTATATATATATATATATATATATATATATTATATATATATATATATATATATATATTATATATATATATATATATTATATATGTATATATGTATATATATATATATATATATATATATATATATATATATATATATATATACACTATAAAAAACGTTTAATATATTAAACCGGGAATGCGAAGAATTATATAAAGACTCTTCTGACCTAGTCCATGCCACCCCCTTCCACTAAACCATCATGAACCAAGTATTCTAAGATCAGAAATAGAAAATGCCATTGCAAAACTCAGAAATCGCATGGTGCCGATTTACTACATAAACATACGCAGTATGGTGTGGAATACTGGTGAATGGCCTGGGGACTGAAGAGAGTCAATATTCATACCGATATACAAAAAGGGCTGCCCCACAAAATGTACCAATTATAGAACTGTCTCCTTGATATCTCACGCTAGCAAGGTTTTTCTAACCATACTAAATTACGTTTCAGCAGAAGACATGAACAGGAATCATTGGTTATACAGGGAAATGTTGAAGGCAAGCCCTGTAGGGGTGGATCAGATAAAACAGTTAATCGGAAAACTATTGCATGATGCATCAGAGCATGCACAGAACTGAGAACAGTAGCAGATGATAGTTCAATCCATTTGAGCACAGAGTCACCATACTCTTTCGAGGGTGGAACGACTTAGGAGGAGGAGGATATTCCTGTACCTCGCTTGGGTAACTTACTGGGTTAAGAGGCTGAATATTAAGTCGATGGTCGCTGGTTCGATTCCAGTAGTCGGCTGAGTATTGTGTGTATTTTAGGTGGTAGATAGTGAAGAAATCCAATAACGCCCGTGGAGCACTACTGCGTTGTCTTAAAAATGCCGTGAAATATAAATGTATGTTTCGGCTTCGGTAATCGTTGACGAATATTAAGCGTAAATACTCGTATATCTTATCAGAGACGTAGTAAGAAAAAGGGTAAAAAATCATATAGTGACAGTAAGGTGAACTATAAAAAAGAAACAAAAGCAATATATATATATTTATATATATATATATATATATATATATATATATATATATATATATATGTATATATATATGTATAAAATATATATATATATATATATATATATATATATATATATATATATATATATATATATATATATATTATATATATATATATATATATATATATATATATATATATATATATATATATATATATATATATATATACATAATTCTGAACTCCAGAAAGATAATAATTACTAGAAAAAAGATTTTTGGGTAGCAAATGACAATTGAAAATTTTTTGTTTTTGACTTTTTTTGTAAATAAATGATTATATATACAGTAATACCCCGCTTAGCGCGACCCCGTTACGCGCGGTTTCACTATAACGCGAATTTCAAATTTCGCGCTCATGTAGTCATTAACTTCTCTATGGTCGCGGGGGATCCCGCTTTCTCTGAATATTCTCTTTGAAGAATTGGGAATTCCCTGTCCTTCGACTTTGTTCTATGGGGATTTCCTCGTTCGTTTCGTGTGTTCATTTGTTCCGTAATGTTAGTTCGGTCGGCTGGCAGTTTTGTTTTAATATTTATTGGAGATACATACATACATAATTTAACCTACGTTAAAAATGCCGCCTGTAAAGAAAAAAGAGCGTAAAAGCGTCACTTTGGAATTGAAGATGAAAGTGTTAAGAAGAATGGAAAATGGAGGCAAAGCAACAATTGTTGGGAGAGATTTTGGACTCTCAGAATCGACTGTGAGAACGATTTATAAAAATCGGGAAAAAATTAAAATCTCCAGCGAAGGTTCAACACCTATAAGTGCAACAAAACTTTCTCGTTCGAGATCATCTATCTTAGAAAGAATGGAGAAATTACTGTCAGTCTGGATCGAAGATTTGAATAAGAAGAACACACCACTAAGTCAAGATCTCATATGCACAAAAGCAAAATCTTTGTATGAGATGCTGAAAACAAAAGAAGGAGAAGGGAGTGCCACTCCGACTTTTGCTGCCAGCAGAGGCTGGTTCCATCGGTTCAAGCAGCGTTCTAATCTTCACAATATCCACATAACAGGCGAGGCGGCCAGCGCGGACATTCAAGCTGCAGCTGAGTTTCCAGACAAGTTTCAAGACTTCGTTAGACGAGAGAAAATTCCTGCTTGTCTCATCTTCAATGTTGATGAGACCGCACTTTACTGGAAAAAAATGCCATCTCGAACATTCATTTCTAAGGAAGAACGTCAAGCCAGTGGTTTCAAAGCTGCGAAAGATCGACTAACACTTCTGCTGGGTGGTAATGCCACTGGTGATTTCAAAACTGAAATCTTTACTAGTGTACCATTCAGAAACACCCCGTGCAATGCGAGGCACAGACAAGACAAGTCTACCAGTTGTGTGGCGATCAAACAGAAAGGCGTGGGTTACACGGGAAATTTTTCAAGAATGGTATTCTAATAGTTTTTGCCCATCAGTCAAATCATACTGTGACAGAAATGGGCTTGAACCTAAAGTTATATTACTCTTAGACAATGCCCCAGGACATCCAACCTCACTTGATACGCCCAGAGACTTAAAAGTGTACGTAAAGTTCCTTCCACCAAACACTACGTCAATATTACAACCTATGGACCAGGGAGCAATAGCAAACTTCAAAGCTTATTACCATCGCCGCACTTTTAGCCAACTAATTCATGAAACTGACGGGGAAGGAAGACAGTCTATGCGAGAGTGGTGGAAGTCATACAACATTATGAAGTCTATTCACAACATAGAAGAGGCTTGGAAGGAAGTTAAAATGAGTTGTATGAATGGGGTGTGGCGTAATCTTTGGCCAGATGTAGTGGAAGCACCTAGAAGAATTGTCCAGATGCAGAGACAAGTGCTTGAAGACATTGCTGCAATGATTGAGGGGTCTGAACTTGAAGATGTCACGGTAGAAGATCTCGTAGAACTTGTAGCAACGCACGACGATCCTATTAGCAATGAAGATCTGATCGAGTTACAGAATAATCCTATCTACGATGAGGAAGAACAAGTAGAAGAGAAAGTTTTATCTTCAGAGGAAATACAAAATGCACTTTCAAAAATTTATTCAGGTTTGGACATATTGCAGAGTATAGACAATAATGATGACCGTGTCTTGACCGTGTGTCAAACAATTAAAAACAGTGTTGGGTGTTATGAACGTATTTTACAAGAACGTAAACAAAACGTTACCCAAAAGACAATAGATGTATTTTTCCGTAAAAAATAAGAGTATGTATTGCATAAAGTGTTCTTAGAATTAAAGTGATTGATTAAAATGATTTGTATTTTTTTGTATTAAATTTTGACTATGTTTAATCATAAACCTCGATATACGCGAATTTCAGTTAACGCGATTTTTTTCGGAACGTATCCCTCGCGTAAAGCGGGGTATTACTGTATACTTTATATATATATATATATATATATATATATATATATATTATATATATATATATATATATACTGGGTGAAAGTTACATATTTGCATTTTTAGATACAGAATGGGACATTTTTAGACTTTTTTTATCGCTAAAGAAAGATTTTTAACTACTTCCGGTTTGACAGGAAGTGACTGCAACTTTCTTATTTTTAATGCAATTTCAATTCGTTTTGAATTCTCTTTCTAACGATGTAATACAAGTTGATATTTGTTTCACAGGTGACCGGCAAAAAAACTCTTAGACTTAGGCCGCCATGGCGGATATACTAGCAATTGTTTTGTTCGTTTTATCTCACTTTGGAAAGAATTTAAGACTATTCATTTATCGTGCCATTTTCGCGAGTCTAAGTGGCTTCTACAAACTTTTATGCTTTACATTCAGTTACAGAATTTTCTCTTTAAATAATGATCAGTATCACCGAAATTCAGATAGGAACACATATTTTTATTTAACCTAGTTACACATTACAGGTTTTTTGCCCACATACATCTAACAGAACTACATCAACGTCAATTGGATTTAATATTATTTTTCAAAAAAATAAGAAACCTATTTATTAAATAAATATTTTAAATGCAAATAATAAAAGCAAAACATTTAATAATAAGAATTACGCAACAAAACCGAT
Source organism: Pachyrhynchus sulphureomaculatus (assembly GCA_019049505.1). Taxonomy (NCBI): domain Eukaryota; kingdom Metazoa; phylum Arthropoda; class Insecta; order Coleoptera; family Curculionidae; genus Pachyrhynchus; species Pachyrhynchus sulphureomaculatus. Next base: position 10,776 of record JAHKBH010003740.1, read on the forward strand.
AATTGCAATTAATTAATATTAGAAAGAAGTAACCATTTTAACTAAGTAACACAATAAAAATAAATAGGTAAAATTATATTTTATACTAGATATAAGCGATTATTTTCTTTTTCCGAATATGAAAAAATGGGTTCGGTGGAAAGAAAATTAGCTCAAACGGAGAGGTGATTGCTGAAACAAACGCCTATTTTGAAGGGTTGGAAAAATCGTATTTTTAGATTTGATACAAAAGATAGAAAAATTTTGCATTGGTATCGAGCTAAAAGGAGAATAAAATAAATATTACATATAAAAACGTTTTTTCTCTGTCAAGGCCAGGTTCTTTTCAAACAACCCTCGTATTTTAGAACTCCTCATTTACAAGTTATTATCTCTAAAACCGAGATAGAAAATAATGATCATAAAGCTTCCTCTGTCCTTACCTGGATTGGAATTAACTGGCAACAAATCAAAAATTTTAACAAGAATAAACAAACTATAAAATCTGAAATTCCTCGAGTTTTTTTAAATCATAATTTATCGGTAATTTTGATTGCAGTTTTACGGTAATTTACTGGACTCATATTAGTAGTATTATCCGTAAAATATGGCCTTAAAAAACCCTAAAGATTTCTCTCACCAAAAACTTGTAACGTACTGTTAAAATATATTTAGTTTTCTGTCAATTCTGTGATGAGAGCTATGGCGTTATCATGACAACTCTGATCTTGAGAAAGTACAGTGAATTCACAAAATGTGAAGAAGTCAAGGATCGTCCAAAAGTGGACATAGCAAAGTTAACATTCAAGAAGTGCGTTATTTCATCGAAAAAAAAAAAAACGAAATGGTATAAGTTTGATTGAAGGATAAGGGTTTCGAAAATGAATTGTGTATGATCAATTTTTAATAGAAAAATAGAAAATAAATATAATTTTTCAAAATATTTATTTAAATCTACATACTCTCCCTCAGTTTAGCACTCAATTAACTCGCTAAATGAGTTTTTGGGATACTCTTGAGGATCTTGGTAACTGTTGGTTGAATAATTTTAATGGTGTTGTACCACTTTTGGCGGCAAATGTAGTCTAGGAAAGAGGAGAAAAAGTCAAAATGTGCCTCATCAGATGATTATTTGATTGAACCTGATTCTTGCTCAAATATTGTCTCACAATGACCAAGTAATAAGATGATCGATCAACTTGTAAGAAAGAAATCGCGAATTGAATAAATAAAGGCGCAAAAGCTAGATCAAAATATTGTGTACAGTTGATTTTGGAACTCCCAAGTCGTCTTTAATCAATTTTGTGGACGATTTCGTGTTTCCCTTGTCGAAATCATGCAGCTCACCTCAAAACGATAAACATTTGTTACATGATGCTGGAAACAATGGATGTGTTTGGATCAGCAAATTCAATACAAAAATTTTATAGCAACTCTTTGTTTGAACCTCATTTTTAGTGTTCCGTACTTATGGGATGGCTTTGGAGTTTGTCCATCTGTCTGTCACACCCGATTTTCTCCGAAATTATTTGAGGTAGAAAGTTTAAATTTGGCACTTATTTATTAATTGATGGCCCAATCAGAGCCGTGTAGTCTTGAAAATTAAATTTTGACTTAAAGGGTTAGTTTTGGGGGGTGAAAATATTTTACTAGGTCATCGAGTGAGGTGTCAAATGAAAGCTTAAGCAAACACGAGTTCAAAAAATATATATGAAGTAATGCGCATATTTTTTTTGTATTATTGTATATATATAAAATGGCCAAAACCCGAGTCTACCCACCCTATCTCGAAAAGTATGATCAAAAACATTTCGAAAAAAAATTCTGGAATAGTTTTCATAAAGTGTAGATTGAGCAACAATTATCACGAGTGCATTATGTTTTATAATTTATCTGCTATAAAAAAAACTATTTGTCCGAGAAGATGGTGAAGGTTTAATTCAGCGAAAGTTGTGAATTGAATTAAGACTAACAGCTACTGCTTTAAGTAGTAAGTTACGAGACAAAATAATTTTATTTGCTTGTGTATAATTAAATAAATACTTAGGTAGTAAATATTTGTTTTTAACTTTTACCACGAGGTTCTAGATTGAGTTAGATTGATTTATTAGCTATTAGGGAATAAGATGCTATAATAATTATACAGTATGGATTAAGACAAAAAATGTGAAAATACATATTGGATCTTAACATGTCAGGATCTTTTATCTTATTCTAGGTGGTCTGATGAGTCTGATGCGTCATATCTGATAGACACTGTTTGTAATCTGGGCTCTTAATTCTTTTATTACAAACTCATTTGGGGTGTGTTTTGTGAAGTCACTGATCATTTTATACCACTGTAACAAAAATTTTTAATCTAAAAGCAATCACAGTACGGGAAAATTATTTGTCCAACTTGCACTTGGCCGGTTTTATTTTCTGTTAAAACACATTTCCTTTATTACTACTTTTAAAATAGTTGTCACACAAATTTAAAAAAGTTTACCGTTTTTAACAATAAAATAATGCAATAACTTTATTATTGTCTTTTTTTATATATATATCAATCGGTTTTTATAACGTCTTCCGTCTTTCGATGCCTAATTTCCACTCCTCCCGGTTTCTCCATCCCTCCTCCTCTAGATCTCTCTCTAGTACTTCCTTGTTGATTCCTGCTCTCCAGCTTTGGCGTGGTCTTCCTCGCTTTCTTTTTCCATGAGGGTTCCAATTTAAAATCTTTTTAGGTAGTCGCTCTTGTGACATTCTCTGTACATGTCCGTACCATACCAACTGTTGGGTTCTGATTTCGTCCACTATGTCGTGCTTTATTTCTAAAGTTCGTCTTAACGTGTCATTTGGTATGCGGTTTTTCTGGATTTTTCTGGCTGCTCGTCTCCAGAAATCCATTTCTGTAGCTTTTAGTATTTTTTCTGTTCTTTCCTTCAATGGCCACACCTGGGAGCTGTAAGTTATTATACTTTTCACTATTGAGTTGTAAATTTATTCTTATTTTCAATGGTTATGTTTTTTGTCCATAGTATACTATTAGCATTGCAATCGCTTTTCTTCCTTGGATATTCCTCTCGAATATTGTTCTTCCAGTGTTCCGTCCCTAGATATTCTCGTTCTCAAATACTTATAACTGGCACAGTGTTTGATGGTGTGTCCTGTGGCCAGTTTCAAGCCCTGCTGTTGTCCTCGACGCACATGTACTCGGTCTTTTTAATATTGACTTCTAGGCCCCATTTTTCATATTCCTCCATAAGTTTTCGTGTCATGTATTCCATATCATCGATGTCCTGAGCGACTACTACCTGGTCGTCTGCAAATGATCACTAGCGTGTACAATGTAGTATCGTCATCCAGTGGTAATCCCATTCTGCTGCATTTCCTTTACCAGTTCTTCAGTGCACTCTCCAAATAGATTTTAAATAGCGTTGGGGATATACAGCAGCCCTGTTTGAGACCTTTGTGACCTGGAACCCTGTTGTTATACCATTTTTTTTATTTGGTTTTCACACTACTTCTTGCGTCTTGGTATAAGATTTTACGGCTTTAATTATTTTGGTGCTTACATTACTCTGTTGTAGTGTTTCCCACAATACTCACTAGGGGGCACGCTGTCGTAGGCCTTTTTTTAAATCAACAAACAAGACATGGACTTCCTGATGAAATGCGGTTTTTCTTTTCTCGGATTTGAGTCAGTGAGAAGAGAG
>JAHKBH010003741.1:0-14427 GCA_019049505.1 Pachyrhynchus sulphureomaculatus
AAAAAAAAGCCGAAGCGTTTTTTAGCGATACTATTAATTATATAAACAAGATTTTTATTTTATATAATACATAGCCTAAAATACAATTTTTGTAATTTTAATTAAAAACAAAAGCGGCGTTCTCCTGCGACTCCTTTTCTTTAAGGAGTATTGCGGTGTGCACGATTACTGGGGGCTGGATCATCTGAAATCAAAATTTCCAAAGAAATTAGTTTACTAGAGGCGAAAAAATAACGTTACCGCGTTTTACATTTTTGCTAATTAAAAATAAAATTCTTGATAAAATCAAAATTCAATTCAAAAGTAAGCAATATGTATAGAGAAAATATGTACCAAATTTCATCAAAATCGGTTCAGTGTTTCTTGAGATATCTTGTACACAAAAAAATTAGTTTCGTGAAAAATGCGTTTAAAGTTTTAGATTGAAATATCAGGCTAAAAAATAGTAATACAAAAATAAATTCTTATCTGTAAATGAATCATCGACTCTAGCTATTTGAGCTTCTGGAATACTAATTTGTTCTTGTCTATGACGCATTCTAGCTTCTTTTGTACTTTGTAGCTGGACCAGGTCAACTCATTCTCCGTTCACTTTAGATACGTAGTGATGTGCATTTCGGCGACAATGAACTACCATAGCTGTTATTATATTTTTAACTAACTTTAATAACTGGTACGACTGAATTGCTACGATTGAACTGTACAACGGTACTGAACAAACTCCCAGTTTCGAATATAGAACCTTAGAATTAAAATCGAGTTAAGATCGGCGATGGCTGATCCGAGAACAGCTGCTCGCTACCTGCTCCGAAAACTCTGCTCAACGGCACTTCTTTTAAACTGTCAGAACTTCGTTAATTTTTAGCCGATTCTTATGAAACTTACCGAAAATATTCTTAAGATTACTTTTCATTCTTATACATATATACTAAAAGAAAATATAAGAATCGAAAAATCGAATTTTTTGACCCAGATGACTAGGTATATCTCCTTAATACCATAGCATTTATACTATAAGAAAATATTCAGGTTAAAAAATATTACATCTGTAAAGTTTGTATAATGCTAGAAAATAGTTGTAATGGTTAGTTGAATGTGGTGAGAAAAATGCAGGTTTAATAACGCAAGGTGTCTTTTATAAACAAGTTTAATTTTAAAATATTTTTAGTAAAAGGAAAGGATATTTATAGCAAAATGAAAGGAAAGAAAAACGAAAATTCGTGGAAAATTATTTTCATATCACATATTATTAACGTAATATACCAGGTGTCTTATAAACAAGTTTAATTTCACAATATTTATAGTAAAAGGAAAGATTATTTATAGTCAAAGGGAGGGAAAGAAAAACGACAATTCGTGGAAAATTGTTATCATCGAAATGTGAACAGTTACGTTTCCGGCACTCTTCTAAACGAGCGGTGAAATTATCAATAACCCTTTGCACGTCATTTTATCTTGTAACTGTTCCAAAAAGGAATAATTGTTACTGTAAACTTGAGATATTCTCGAAAAAATCAATCTATGTCAAATCGGAGTTAGGCGGATGGCAATGTATTTTCAATTTTCAGCTATTAAGTTGTTAAGGAAAATTTCTTCCGTAACTTTAGAGAAATGTAAAGTCTTTTGATGCTTGGTTTTAAATTTGATGGATTCCAATAACGACAATTCTATTTATTGATGTAACATTTAAGTGAAGATGTATACGTTTGGAAAATTGACCTAAGAGAATAAAAATGCCCTACTTTAATTAATATTTTCAGTAATTTTCATATTCCCCGGTTTTAGTAGGTATCTTCTCCATTGAGGTCTTTTAGGATTAAGAAAGAAATGAAAGCTACTAAATTGCTAAAATATGTACAGATCTCTTTGTCGAACTTACTTATGGCGTGGTAAAATAAATTGTGAGATTAAAGTACGTCATAGTTTACTATATAAAGAAGTTCTAGCTTTATATGATATTTGCAATATTCAACCCTTAAGTTCTGATGTTAATCTTAATTATATCCTTATTTAGAACACTTATTTGGGCATTGTACCAATGTTAAAGCAAATTAAAGATAGTAACAGCTAAAAAAATCATTCACCATTGGTTACAAATTTGAAAATAAAACTGTTTGTCTGTTAGAAATTCTAATTTTACCTTGGAGGGACACCCGCATAAGGTCCACTTTTTTTTTAAGAATTTTTCTAATTATCTGTGTAAATATAAAAATGATTCGATATTTCCCCTTCCGTAAAAGCGCGTAAATAAAAGAAAGATGGTGGTTTTGGTTTCAAATAGTATAAAAAAATACCTTAGAGCCGGAAATAGCATAATTTAATTCAATGGTGAAAATATGTACAATGTAAAATTGCACCCATCATAGAAACAATCTTTGTTTCAAACACGATTTGGCAAACGTTAATTTTGAAATTGTGACAGGTGTCCTTTTCCGTGTCTAGAACTACAAAGATAGTAAAACCAGGTACATATTTTGCCGCTGTTATAATATTGGCCAGTATCTATTAATATTCTTTTAAACTTCGGATCTCTTTAAGTGGTGCAGATATAAACCTTTACGAAAAATACATTATAAGGAACCCCTGGGCACATTTTGGGCACTTCGGCATTCAGAAACATCGCGAATTGACACTTAAATGGGCTCACTCCGCGTTTACATCGTTTTTTGGTGTCACTGACCTCCTACTGGAGGTTTACTTAAAATTGAGTCAGGTTCTTCAATCTTTTGCACCCATTTTTTAATAAGTTGAATATTACAGGCTTCATTTACGCCCTGTAAATTATTTGACCGCGATCGCTCGCGCAATAACTTGAACTTCAAACTTATTTATGAGACACCTAGTAATTTTACTTTATTTTGTTATTATCATTATTTTATCATTAATATTATGTTTTATGGGCAAACCAATTTTTAATAAGTCCCTCAATATACATGAATTAATTTTCGCTGTGTTTTTAGCAGTTTCCATATTCCTTTTATATATTTGAACACTGGCGTTTTTAACTTACCTAATCCGATTTACATAAAGAGGTTTCTACTTCCGAGTAACATTTTAAATGTATCTAAATAATGTTTATTAAGCTTGCATTTTAAATTTCTATTTTTTTAGAGGTGATGTGTGTTTTTAACTTACGACTCTACACTACGTTTAAACTAAAATATGCATACGAAAGGTAAAATAAATTGTGAGATTAAAGTACGTCATAGTTTACTATATAAATTTCTAGCTTTATATGATATTTGCAATATTCAACCCTTAAGTTCTGATGTTAATCTTAATTATATCCGTATTTAGAACACTTATTTGGGCATTGTACCAATGTTAAAGCAAATTAAAGATAGTAACAGCTAAAAAAAATCATTCACCATTGGTTACAAATTTGAAGATAAAAACTGTTCGTCTGTTAGAAATTCTAATTTTATGTGAACGATGTAAAATAAATCTATTTTTACCCGAAATTTTCACTTTATTTGGTTAATACCTATTACATATTTTACTACAGTGAAGTTTCTTTAGATAAGAAGAAGATAAAATAATACTAACAATAATGAGTTTCATATGTTTGTTTCAAACGTAATTTTTTTTTTAAGAGTTTCATCAGAAATATAAATAAATGTTTTCATTTATTTAAATGAATTTTACAATTGGACTCCTTTTTCTTTTTGGTAAAGGAAGCAACGTGTTCATTTATTCTTATACAATTTATTTAAATTAATTAAAATATAGCTTTGATTAGAATTTTTAAAAAAATACATTCTAAAAGAAAAAGTATGGACCTAAATCTGGTCGAATATTTATATCTATAATATGTGAATAAATCTCAAAAATGTATTAGCTATCAAAATGGCTTGAATAATTCAGCATTATTAAATTTATTTCATTACCTTTATTAATTTTTTAGTGTTCCGTACGGGGTTAGTTTTGATGGGTGAAATCAGAAGTGAAAAAAAATTATCAGGTCATCGAGGGGGAATGTCAATTGAAAACCTGTGAAAACACGAGTTCAAAAGTATATATGTTGCCGACCCTTTTCTTTATACTATTTAGAAAAAATGGCCAAAAATCTCTGTCTCCCCACCCTATCTCGAAAAGTACTGATCAAAAAATTTTGAAAAAATTCTGGAATATTCTTCACAGAGTGTAGATTGAACGAAAATTATTATTACTTTCAACATTATTAGCGATCGCCAATATGGCTTTCGTAAACATAGATCAACAGGGGATCTTCTGACTTATGTAACACATGTTTGGAACAGCGCAATTGAACACTTTGGAGAATCTCGAGCGGTTGTTCTTGACATATCCAAGGCATTCGACCGTGTTTGGCACGATGAACTGTTGGCTAAGCTACGCTCTTATGGTATATCTGAAAAGTTCTGTTTGTGGCTCTCATGTTTCCTCAGATAGCGTTCTTTTACGCGTGGCGGTCGACGGATTTCTTTCTAACACCTTCACTATCAACGCCGGCGTGCCCCAAGGCTCCATACTGTCTCCTATTCTCTTTCTCATTTACATTAACGATCTGCTGGAAAAGATCGGGAATCCAATCTACAGCTTTGTAGATGACAGCACGCTTATCTCTGCATTCATTTTGAACGCTCGGACATCGGCTACTCAGGCGAATATCCGCAGACAGCAGGAAGTTGTTCAACTAAACAAAGACCTGGAAGAAATTCTATCTTGAGGTCACCACAACCAAGTGGAATTTAACGCTACAAAACCCAGGCGGGATTTTTTTCTAAAAAAGTCAATGTTGTTGAACTCGACATAGTTATGTCGGGGCACTCCATTCCCCTAGCATCGTCACACAATTTGTTGGACGTTAATTTGGAAGCAAATATGTCCTGGCATGAACATGTTGTAGGCATAGCAAGGAGAGCTTCTCAAAAGTTGGGAATATTATTGCGAACCCGAAAGCTTTACACTCCACAACAACTGTTAATTCTTTACAAAGCTCAAATTCGACCAACTATGGAATACTGCTCCCATGCTTGGGGCTCCGCTCCCAAACACACACTGCATTTGTTGCACTGTTCGTCTGATTGGAGACCCGGAACTGTCCGGCGGCCTTGATTCGCTGGAACATCTAAGAACGGTTGGCGACTTGAGTCTGTTCTACAAGTATTTTCATGGAAAGTGTTCGAAGGATGTAGCCCGCTTAATTCCTCCCAGAGCGGTGCATGTTAGAAATACACGTCGCGCTAATACTTCACATCCGTATGAGGTTCAGCTTATTACTCCGCGTACAACGCTTTTCAAGCAGTTTTTTATATGGAGAACATCATTCCTTTGGAATAATTTGCCTAGCGCTGTTTCCCACCGAGTACAATTTACAGCGATTCAAGAACAACGTGAATCGCTTTAGGGACTTCCCTGTAGTACGTGTGCTAGACCCATAAAAAAAAACGAGTGCCTTATGTTTAATAATTCATCTGGTATAAAGAAAACTATTTGACCAATAAAATGGTAAAGGTTTATTTCGTCGAAAGTTCTGAATTTAACCGGGACTAAAAGCTACTGCTTTAAGCATTTGGTGACCAACGATTAAATACCGAGACAAAATAATTTTATTTTATTTTTTTTATAATTAAACAAATATTTAGGTAGTAAATATTTGTTTTAAATTTTTACTACTATACTCAAGATTGAGCTAGTTTCATTTATTGGCTATTAGGTAGCTAAGATGCTATAACTATTATACATTATTGAGTAAGAAAAAAACGTAAAAATACATATTGGATCTTAAGATATATAGATATCAGAGATCTAGGATCACCGTACGGAACACTAATTGAGCAAGGCCGACTTGCACTTGGCCGGTTTTTTTGAAAAAGCCCCGGCGATTTATAAATTCAAAATTTTACTGTACGCCATTGCACACTAAATTGTTTTACTGCCAAAAAACTGTAAAACTTAAATTATTGTAAAGCCATAAATCAATCGATTATGTTCTTCAGGTAGTATTCAGTTGCTAAGATGGATTATTTCATATTTACCATCTGAAGAAACTACAGTGTAGTGAACTTGTTTTGGCCATTTTAATCAAATATAATAGGGAATTAAACTAAAAATAGTTTTGTTTTTCCTTTACCTAGCAATAGTAATCGGTTGATTCAGCTAAATTTTTACCATGGAGAATAATTTCCTTTCATTTGTTTTAGCTCTTACTTTTTTTTCGGTTTACTTTGATATTGATTGTCATGATTCTAAATGTATGTTTAAACGCAGTGTAGTTGCGAATGTACTTAATTTTAATCGCTCTATTAACATGCTCTCTGCTTTGCTGTTGCGGTCTTCCGTAACTAGGTAAACGCTAGGCAGCGACCCTCTTTGGGACATGGGTTTACTGTAGATTACTCTTTGGATGGGATAAGGCATGCTCGAGGTTGTAACAGTGCTCGTGTTGTAAAAAAGGTAATGCATTTAATAGAGTAAGAATCCTTTAAGGAGGAGCCATAGGGGAGAACGGAAGAAATTATTTCTTACTTAATGATAATCGTCGATGAGGAGACTCATCCTGTGATGGCAAGTGTAATATTTGGTTTACTAGTTAAACATCTCTCTTGTGGGCCTTTCTGTAAATGATTTTTACTCTAATGGTTTGAGAGAATTAATAACCATCTGAAAGGAAACAATTTCTAATAGATAATGTAGTGAGAAGTAGCACCATTTTTAAGAATTAAAGTCCACAGTTTTTAACGCTGTGTGTTTCATGCAAAAAACACATACACCACACAGGTAAGTTTCAAGGATGGATAGGCTTCAAAAAAATAATGCACATATATGAAAGGGAGCTTTAACAGCTGCTTAAAAGATAAATTGTTGTTAGGATTAGGTGATGCTAATTTTTCAGTTTCGTCCTACATTCCGAAAAATACTCTGGCAGGATGATCACCGAAACGTCAGCGTCACAATCGACACAAGAGCAATCCATACCTTTAAGCTTTATTAATATCGTTAGGGTATTTGTCACTTTCGGTTGATTCCCTAAAGTTGGTTTTCTCATACATCAGTGGTATATCCAATATAGAGTTGATGTTCAGCTGATTATATAACTTTTTTCTTTGAAGATCTTTAATTCTTCTTCTTCTTGAAGCGCCATATTCGATACGGACGTAGTCGACCCTCTCGCCTTTGTCTGTGGTTGGTACCTTTTTAAGTGTTTCTACAGACAAAGGAGACCTACAGTTTAATGCCGATTCCGAACGGTCAAAGTGAGAGGGCTTTACTAGGTATGATACTACGGGTGGTTTGCTATTGCCTTCCTGAGAGAGGCGAACGTATTTTTTTTTAAAAATTTATTACTTTTTTCGGGCCGAGATTCGAACTCGAGTCTCTGGCGTAGAAGGCAGATACTTTAGCCACTACACTGGGCCACCTCTTCCTTAATTCTACTTAATCTATGAACACGGAATTTTATAGACATCTTCGATTTGCTAAGGAATTATTCTTTCCGTGATCTGAAGCATTTTCCAATTTTCTTACAAATGTTGAAGACTGCGGAAATATTGGATGTTTTAAGAAGGATGATAGTACGAGTTAGCTTTCTGTAAACCAAATGTTCCAACATACCGTTACTTTTCCTTTGTACTAGTACATCTAGGAAAGGTCTATTTGATTCAATTTTCATTGTAAATTTCATAAATGTATGTTGTTGATTGAGATGATTCAAAAAGGCATTTAGATTATTTTTCATGTGGCCAGATAACGAATGTATCTGTACCAAAATTTAAGGTTTAGAGAAGAAGAAATTAAGGCACTGTCTTCAGGGTTTCTATGACAATATTGTATTTAAATCTTGAAGACTGTGAAATGTTGGATGTTTTAAGGAGGATGATAGTATGAGTTAGCTTTCTGTAAACCGAATGTCCCAACATACTGTTAGTTTTCCTTCGTTCGAGTACATCTAGGAAAGGAAAGGTCTATTTGATTCAGTTTTCATCGCAAATTTCATATTTATATGTTGTTGATTGACATGATTCAAAAAGGCATTTACGTTTTCCTTTCATGTGACCAGATAACCGACGTGTGATCAACATATCTGCACCAAAATTTTGATTTTAGAGAAGAGGAAATTAAGGCACTGTCTTCAGGATTTCTATGAAAATATTCGTCAATACAGAGACTCAAGTTTGCATCTGAAGTTGGTTCGTAAAATTTTCTTTGCGTGTCCACATCATATACATATGTCGTTTTGCGACATGTCCTGAAAATATGCATGTTCTTTACGTGAATATTTCTACTGCATAGATTATTAGCACTCAATAAGAAAGTCTGGGCCAATATAATATTGTTCTTTACCTTGCATACCGTTAAATAAGGAGAAATGTGCCCGAAATTTAAACTCGCTCAATACCTGTGGCCAAAGTGTCCACGCTTTCCCCTACTCACATTACGAAGTCTTTTGAATAACTACAAACTGTACTTGTTTTGTTCGCTTTTACAAAATAAAAAATATTTTTGACTCTACCTTGACTTTTAGATGGTTAAGAATTTTACTCTTTTCCTAAAAACTTGATGAAATAGTTCGTTTTATTCAATTTTAGGTTTTGCTCCGATTGGTTTTAAACATTGGCATATGTTTATTGAATTTTTTGATTTCCAGTTATAGTGACTAACAAAACTAATTTGGAATGACCGAATTTAGTATTTTTGCACGTACTGCATGTTCCAAATTATATTAAATTTTCATTCATTTTCAACTTTAAAGCTTTAAAAAAAATCCGCTTGTGTTGATTTACTATATCCTCCCTTATCCACAGAGTACTGACTCGGTTGAAGATGTTAATTCTGTTAATTCTTTGGACACAAACAATATTGGATCCAACATTGAACTGCCAGACGATAACAAAATTTCTTCAAACGACGAAAATTGGACTGACATTAATTTGAACGAAGAAGATACTCGTAACGATATTAAAGAAGAAAGTAGAAACGCTGAAAATATTTCACATTCTCAAGGATTGGATTTAGAAGGAAATATGGAAAGTCCCACTTCTGATAGGGGTAAGTATATAAAAAAAAATTAAATGGTTGTTCTTGCCAGCGAAAACGTCATTCTTTGATATTTTATTTCTAATGGGACATTCTACGAGAGTTTAACATACTATGACAGTTAGTGTTTCCTACTTTGAAGAAATTTTGTGTGTGGTTTCGGTTTGGTCTAAGAATCCCCGAAACAACATTTTATCGACAAAGATTTTTGGTTGAAGTACAGCTAGTGTTTACAATTGAATATTTTTTAACAGGTCATTCTATGGAAAATCGTAAAACACGTCAAAAAATAGTCGTAAATGTTTGAAAAGGTCTCGATAACCGCTTCTTGAAATATTAGTTACATTGCATGGTTTCTTCTCGAGTAGTCAGACAGGTTCAACTTCCAGCGACGTAGAAGAGATCAGCGGACTTTCGTTGTCAGTTTTAAATCTCGCCGATTGTTTAACGTAAATCTAAAAATCTCCACGCAGAGAGAAGAAACGACAAGCGGAAACGTTTTAAAAATGGTAAGGTCCGTGCAGTAACAGGTTCGAATGGCTGACTGCGAAGCCGTTAAAAAAGAATTTGTTCCGAGGCGTGGTTTTTTTAAGGAACTGGACAGGGGAGGGGAGGGGAGTATGTTGCACATACTAATGTTTTGATGGTCTAAGGGTCCACCAGGCAAGCGTATGGGCACAGGAAGTCGGCTTAATTGGATGTATACTAGAGGGACATGGGAGTGGAGGGGGCGAGAGGTGATAAGATGGGGATACTGGAAACAAAAATTAATTACTCTGTTGGATGTCATCCATGCTTCTAGTTTGGCTGTTTAATAACTAAACTTATAGAGTTTAAAACACAAAATCCTAAGGTAAGTAAAAAGAGGTATTTTTGAAAAAGTTTAGTTTACAATTTTCAACAAATTTTAAAATTCTAAAATACTTTTTCAACTTTTGTTAAAGTATTTTTCGCGACCTTTCCAAAACACTCATTATAAATTCTGTACGATCATTTTTGACGTGTCTATAATTTTCCAACTAATAGCCTATTCAAAAATTTTCAGTTTTAACTGTATCTCGGCCTAAAATCAATATTCTTCGATGAGATTTTGTTTCTGAGGTTCTTAGACTCAGCCAAACCCTCATAAAATGTTATCAAAATCAAAGACGTTGACTTCAATATTATGGTCTTCGGAATTTAAAGTTTCCCATGTGTCCTTAGACCTCTACGCAACTTTTTCATGTGACGAGTTACGCACGTTTACTTGCTTTTAGTAACGTATTGTTTGACCATTACTATATCCGCTTTTTTACTTACGTGCATCTACAAAAACACTAAAAGTACCCTTGGTTGCTATGATAAAATCCTACCCATGAAGGTATTTTTCAATCTTTGATGGGTGTTCTGGAGGTATGCAAAGATTAGAGAAAACTAACCCCTGCAAGTTGCCTTGTCCTTAGATCTTAACAATATCGTAACATAAATTCTATATTTTAGGCGATAAACATTTAGGACAAATTTCTGTAGTAAGAGTACCAGAAAACATAATGCAACCACCCACCAACCAAGTCAGACCAGACGATTTACCAGTAAGCAGCTTGGTAGATCATATTTCAATACCAACTCCTTCTAGAGAAGCTTCACTAACTCAGAAATTAGAAATGGCTTTAGGATCAGTATGCCCGTTACTCAGAGAAATCATGGTTGATTTTGCACCATTCCTTTCAAAAACTCTGGTTGGTTCGCACGGCCAAGAATTGTTAATGGAAGGCAAAGGACTGACAACGTTTAAAAATAGCACATCTGTTGTTGAGCTTGTTATGCTTTTGTGTTCACAAGAATGGCAGAACTCTTTACAAAAACATGCTGGTCTGGCTTTCATTGAATTAATTAATGAGGGCAGGTTACTGTCACATGCTATGAAGGACCATATTGTAAGAGTTGCTAATGAGGCTGAGTTTATTTTGAACAGAATGCGCGCTGATGATGTTCTAAAGCACGCCGATTTTGAGGTAAGTTTTTGTATAAAGAAGGTCAAAAGTCCACTTTTCTTTGCTTACTGTTGAGCTGCGCAAAGAAGGGATTATCTACTGTATTCTGTACTCGAATATAAATAATCGCAGAACGTAATTGACACCAAGGTGAAGATACCATCGTTAAAATTCATACACTAGGCAATTTCTTTTTTCTAATTTTTATAATATTTATTAAATCTATTTTTGCTCCATTACTGTATCAGGATAAATTCTGAATAATTGACATTTAAATGGTAACTGCCAATTTTGTTAGTACGGTACCATAAGCTTAAGCATTTTAAATGAAACGAAATCCTAGTACTGGATTAAAAAGTGGGATAAATATCTTTCAAATGTCAACATGTATTTACTGTTTAAAGATGTGATAATTTTGGATGGCGGATAATCCTTTAATAGATCGCGGTAAGATGCAACAATTTGTATTTCTGGCTGATAAAAGCCTAAAGTTTAAGAGCATCCTTGCTCTCCGCCCTGGCACACGTGTACGTCATTTTTTGGACAAAAATCTGTTGACCGTCGGCATTTTATCCGATTTGAATAAATCAAACGGGAAAATACTCGTAAAATATCGTACTTTAAGACAGTACTGCGGCGAAGAAGGTTAAAATTAACATAACCTATGAAAAAAAACGAGTTACTAACAAACAACTAAAACAATATATCTTTATGTTAACAGATAAACTTCTCTAAAATATTTCAGAAAAAAAAGTTTTGAAAGTTAAATAATCAAAAAAAAACGTTTAATGATATACAGAACATTTTTAGATGTATAATTTATACATCTAGAAATATTATTCAACGTTTAGATTACTTAGTAATAAACTTTTAAACTTTTTTTTTTCTGAAAGATTTTATTGAAATTTATCTGTTAACAAAAAGGTATACTGATTTAGTTGTTGTGTTTATAACTTCTTTTTTATAATCACAAATATGTGTATTCTAAGGCATTTTTTGTAGATTATGTTAATTATAACCTTCTTCGCCGCAGTACTAACATATCTTAAAGTACATATTTTATGAGTATTTTCCGTTTGATTTATTCAAATCGGGTAAAATACCGACTGTCAACACAAATTTTTGGATTGTTTAGCTAAGCTGGCAATAGTTACTGCCAGGCAGCGCCATCGTCACGTCGTTCCACCGTATTAACTATTAAAAATGAGCAAAGTCCATATTTGTACATTATCTTATTTACAAATAAGGGGAACTGCTGAAATATGGACATCGTTAATTTTTAGTGTTCCGTACACTTTCTTTGTACTATACTTTTTTTATACGTACACTTATAAGATCACTTCGGTGTCTGTCCGGCTGTCTGTCACACCCGATTTTCTTCGAAACTATTTGACATAGAAAGTTGAAATTTGGTACTAATATAGGAACTGATGGCCTCATCAGAGCCGTATAGTTTTGAAAGTTAAATTTTGACTTACGGGGTTAGTTTTGGGGGGTGAAATCGGAAGTGAAAAAAGAAAAATTTTTTACTAGGTCATCGGGTGGGGTGCCAAATGAAAGCTTGCAAAAACAAGTTCAAAAATATATATAATGTAATACTTGCGCACACTTTTCTCTTTATTATTTTTATAAAATCGCTGTCCCTCCCTTTATCTCGAAAAGTACTGATCAAAAAATTTTGAAAAAATTCTGGAATATTCTCCACGGGGTGTAGATTGAACCAAAATTCTCACGAGTGCATTACCTTTAATAATTTATCTGGTACAAAAAAAAATTTCAAGGTAATCAGTTTTTAGTAAAGATCGGAAACAAATTTTGTTGAAAACTCATTTGGGGTGTGTTTTGTGAAGTCACTGATCATTTTATACCTCCGTAACAAAATTTTTTATTTTAAAAGCAATCAACGTACGGAACACTAATTGCGCAAGTTCAACTTGCCCTTGACCTGTTATTAGTAGTTGATACTGCGTTTTATTTAATAGATTATTAAAAATATCATTCACATGATTTATCACATAACTCTTCTCTTCGTAAAAGTATTTTGTCAAAAAAAAAAAAATGATATTTATAAATCTTAAATGGAATAAGGTCACACGCTTTATTTCATTCAAGTGGTTTTTTAATCGTTATGATTTCTTAAGGTTTAAAGGTATTACTATCAGGTCAGTCAATAAGTTTTAAAAGCGATACCTATGGAGCATCACCTGAACCAAATATTGAACACCATTTTGAAACTTCATCTGTCATATGAACACACCCTAAATTTGAAGTCGATCTGTCAAGTCAGTCATTGTTTATCAGCTGGTTAAAGTACACGTGTTTGAGTATTTTTTAAAAATGGAAAAAAATCGAATATCGTGCAGTGATTAAATTCTTTGTTTTGGAAGGTTTATCCGCGACTGAAATCCATACAATGTTAGTAAAAGTGCTAAAGGAGTCTGCTCCTTCATTTCCAACTGTTCACTGATGGACTCTAGAGCTTGCATGTGGTCGGACAAGGGTCAATGATGATCCACGTTCAGGACGTCCAAAAACTGCAACAACTGAAGAAACTGTTGTGCAAGTACAAGATATGGTAATGGTAGACCGTCGATTAAATGTGGATGATTTAGCTGAGGCTATAGACATCTCACATGGATCAGTACATGAGATCTAACTAATGTTTTTGGGTATGAGAAAGCTATTCACAAGATGGGTGCCGTATTTGCTAACATCAGAACAAAAACACACTCGAGAGAAACTTTCTAAACAACATTTCGCTTATTTCACAAAGAATAAAACTGATTTTGTGCGTCGATTTGTAACTATCGATGAGACTTGGGTTTACCAGTATGATCCTAAACTGTGACAACAAACCGCACAGTGGACTGTGTTCAGCACCAAAACAGCCAAACTGATCAAAGTCGTCCAAAAACATTATGACATCAGTTTTTTGAGATGCAAAAGGAATTTTGTTAATTGATTACTTTCAAAGTGGTAAAATAATCACAGGAGAGTATTATTGCAATCTTTTGATCCGCTAGATTAGAAAATTCGTGAGAAAAGGCCTGGTTTGCAGAAGAAATCATGACAATGCACCTGGTCACAGAGGTGCATTGGCAACGGCAAAAGTGGTCGGATTAAAGTACGAATTGTTCTCACACCTTAAAAGATTTCTACGTGGATAGCATTTTTCAACAAATGATAATGTGATAGCATCCGTAGATGGGTATTTTGAAGGTTTTCCGGAAAACCACTCCAGAGATGGGGTAAATGACTTAGAATATCATTGGAAAAAATATATTGAGCTTAAGAGATTATACTGAAGAATAAATGTATTTCGACACATTAATTCATTTTGTTTCATTCCTGCTTTCAAAACTTATTGACTGACTTAATATATAGTCAATTTTCATAATGACGTCGTTTACCTGTAACGAACTTTTTATTTATAATTACAGTTCAATCAGATAAAGCA
>JAHKBH010003742.1:0-14359 GCA_019049505.1 Pachyrhynchus sulphureomaculatus
TATACGATAAGAACGTAGCTTAGCCAACAATCCCTCATGCCAAACACGGTCGACTGCCTTGGATATATCAAGTGCAACCGCACGAAGTTCTCTAAAGTATTCTAAAACATGTGTTACATAAATTAGAAGATCTTCTGTATATCTTTGCTTACGAAGGCCGTATTGATGGTCTTAATAATATTAAAACCTACAAGATAGTTCAGAAGATGCTGGTTGATAGCCTTTTCTAAACGTTTCGAATCTAAAAAAAACTTCTAAAAAAGGAAAAGTTCGAAAATATTCTCTGAGTTCTTGCCATTTATCAGATTTGTAGAGCCAATGTTGCGCGATTTAGGCGTCTCTCTGTCACTAATCGGTAGAATACTCGATGTCGAAAGCAGTTTATGGTCGAAAGAAACCTAACGGCGGATTTACGATGACAGTTTAAATCTCTGGATTGGTGTTTTAAAAACAGGCCAAGAAGACCGGCGAACTCTCATTCTCGATCAGGATCCGTGTTGGTTCATCGATAAGCTGAGTAAAGCTACAACTGATTAATGATGATTCAGATTCACGACCTTGTTCGTCTGTGGTATTTTGAATACTGAAGTCAGTTAATATTGTGGACATTAAAGTCGTCCAGGATGGTAATTTCGGCATTTGGATAATTAGTCTGTAAATGATCTATTGTATCTGCAAGAGAAGTGAAAAGTGTTCTAAAGTTAGTATCACTTGGTGCAGAAGAAATCAGTTGGCTACATAATTAATAAGTGAATGATAACTAGGATATGAAAATCGAGGTCCCTAGGTTACAAAAAAAAATAGTCATACATTTCCTTCGGTCGGCTGTCGTTGCACGATAACGGACCAAATTAGATATCGATTTAAAGTTGGATACAAATATAGTAAAGGGGTAGTACTATGGGATAAATACTGGTTAATTTTTATATATCACTGCGAAAACTTTGTTTATTATTTTTTCAGAAAAAGAGAGAAAAAATTTTAAGTATAGCATTTAATAATCAATACATACCAGCGGATTAAAAAAGTGGGAGGGTATTAAAGTGGTTTCTTCAGATAAAACGTATTATATATCCTTTTCAGAATTCTTAAAGACAAGGAATCTGATTTTGTTCTTATATGTAATGATTTAAAGAGGTGGATGTCGGTCTCTAAAAATGTATTTTCTTCGGTTTATTCAACTATGGTAAAACATATAAGACTAATGAGGTGAGGGAACATGTTTGAGAAATTGTTTTATATATATTATATTAAGTTTTACGTCTTTTTCGGGGTTTTTGGAATGGTAGAGTGGTAGCTAAATAATAAATATTAAACAGGATATAAAATCGACTCCTTGTAAATTAAAGAAGACATTTTTTTTATTTATTTTATATTTAGTATTGTTTATGGTATGAACATCGTTTATTATATTTAAACTAGTGACAATGAATTGAAAGGATGTGTGGAAAAATAATAGTAAATGAAAAGCTCAACTATATTGGAGGTTGCAGTAACTAGACACATCAAAAAGGGTTGACTCGCGTACTGAAAAAAATCTGGTCTGTTAGAATATTGGAATGCGTAATATCAAAAGTTTGTTATTTTATATTACATCTTATTTTAATTTTAAAAAAGCGTGCTGACTCTGCAAGTAGAAGGTCAGTGTTTCAAAAATAATTATTTACTGAGCACAATAACTTCCACAAATAATTTCTATCCAAAGCCAATAATTTCTACATCTGTGTTAATTTTTTTATACTTCGTTATAAGTAAAAATAACAACTTTTCAAAATACAGGATACAAAAATAGTCTCACTGTAAAAACCAAGATGAAATAAAAAACACTTTCTATTAGAAAAATCCTTCACTAGTTTTTTTAGGTTTAAAAAGTAGTACAACTTGTGGCTATTTAAGCCAAAGGAAATTTAAACTTTTAATGGAACATTGGCGATGGGCATCTTAACTTAGGAAACTATCAGCCATAGTTAATATGCTTTTAGGAATAAAAATCATGAGACTTTAGACTGGAGAATAGCCGTATTGAGTTCTTGCTTGTATCAATTTTTCTGTACGTTATTCTGGTGCAATGTTAAGTTGCGCAAACAATTTCAAAGGTTATATCAACAGATTAAAGCGAACTAAATTTAATTTACTTATCGATTACTTTATGGTTGAATCAATCAAAAATAGACAATTGAGTTATACGGTATGAGTGGTAACTAAAATTCAGTAGACCCAACAACGAATAGTCTAATGACATTGCACAGTGCCCTGAAGTACACCTACATAAAATTGGGCTAACCAATGGTGACCTGAGCTGCATATTGTGTAATGAGCTAATAGAAGCAGCTATTTGACTGTAACGCTCTAAACTGCAGTAGAAAGCTGGTACCAGGAACGAGAGTGCTAGAATGGTTGTTGAAAAAGGAAAGGGTGAAGATGCAATAAGCCGAGTGAGGCTGCTAGATTTCCGAATATTTAATACAGACTTCTCCCGAGACAAAAAAATTAAAATTACTTTTATGTAGTTATGTAACACATGGGCTGAAAAGTCCCGGGCCTAACACATAGATGGCGCTAGTTTTATTGCAGTCACCTTTTTTTCAGTTAATACTAACCTTCAAAAGACAGCTGTTAAAATTTCATGATATTCTATTCATTAGTTTGTGAGTTATTGTGCTAAGAGTGACGCTACTTTTGTTATTTTCAAAACAATGGATCAAAAACAATTTCGTGTTTTAATTTTACACTGCTTCTTGATGGGAAAAAATACCGTTCAAGCGAAGCAATGGCTTGAAAAGTGTTATGGGGACTCCGCTCCATCAGAAACAACAATAAAACGTTGGTTTGCTGACTTCAAACGTGGTCGTAGAGACACCGATGATGCAGAACGCAGTGGACGTCCAAATGAGGCGGTAACACCAGAAAACATCAAAAAAATCCATAAAATCGTTTTGAATGATCGAAAAGTGAAGTTGCGTGAGTTAGCTGACATCGTAAAGATATCAAAAGAACGTGTTGGCTTTTATATTGCATGAGCATTTGACTATGAGAAAGCTCTGTTCAAAGTGGGTGCCGCGTTTGCTCACTGTTGATCAAAAACAAGAACGTGTTGATGATTCTGAGCAGTGTTTGGCCATGTTTAAACGTAACAAACCGGAATTTTTGCGTCGATATGTGACAATGGATGAAACATGGATCCATCACTTCACTCCGGAATCAAAACGATCGTCATCTGAGTGGACAGCAACTGGTGAACCTCGTCCAAAGCGCCCGAAAGCACAACAATCGGCTGGAAAGGTTATGGCCTCGGTATTTTGGGATGTGCGTGGTGTAATATTCATCGACTATCTTGAGAAAGGAAATACCATCAACAGTGAATATTATATAGCGTTATTGGAGCGTTTGAAGGCCGAAATTGCAAAGAAACGACCGCATATGGCAAAGAAAAAAATTTTGTTTCATCAAGACAACGCACCGTGTCACAAGTCAATCAAAACAATGGCAAAACTACATGAATTGAACTTCGAATTGCTCCCACATCCACCGTATTCGCCAGATTTGGCTCCCAGCGACTACTGGCTGTTCGCAGACCTGAAAAAAATGCTCGCCGGTAAGAAATTTCGCACGAATGAAGAGGTTATTGCTAAAACTGAGGCCTATTTTGAGGCAAAAGATAAATCGTTCTACAAAAGTGGTATTGAAATGTTAGAGCGGCGCTGCTGGAATGATTGCGTTGCTCTTGATGGAGATTACGTTGATGAATAAAGCTAATTTTGAACCAAAAAAACCGTGTTTTCTTTGTTAGGCCCGGGACTTTTCAGCCCATGTGTTAAGGTAAAAAAAAAAGAATAGAAATCTCATCCACCAATTGATTGGTGAAAGCTAAGTGACAGAGGAACTAAAACGATAGTGTTCTGAGAAAAATTGTTTAAAAATTATAAATATGTATGTATCTTGTTATATTCAAATGTTTGAAAATATAATATAAAAATATTACATTGTGGAATTATATAAAATATATAATATAAAAATATTATATTGTGGAATTTAACAGGAGTTTATAAAGACTTTGTGGTCGATGAAGGGACGCTGATCAACCCTAAGTGGAGCTATATTGGGGTTACATACATCTTTAATTCTCAAAAATTGAAATTTTTGTTTTTTACTCTCTATACTTCTAAGATTTATCAAAAAAAAAAATTAAGAAAACTCCATTCTATTACAAAGTTATAGCATTAAATGTGACCTGGCGTCGGATTGGGACCGCCTTATGTTTTCAGACAATGTCTGCAATATTACTCAATTTTTAATATTTTTTTTTTAAATTTTTTTCTAGAAAATGTCGAGAGATTTTTACAGTTTTTCTAAGATAATTTTTTATATTTAATTAAAAATAAATTTTTCGCAATTGCATATTGAAGTTTGAAACACCGTAATTTTTTTATTTTTGAAAGAGAAAAACCTTCTACAATTTTTTACTACTACATTATTTTACAATAAAGGAGGTGACATAGTTTTCATCAGTGGTCCAGTTAACCCGATAAAAAATAATTTTAACATTTAAAACATATTTTTAAAAAAAAATTCTTGAATTTTTGATATAAACTGCTCGATCGAGCTTAGTAAAATTTTTAATTAAATCTCCCTCTAGATCGAGCATTACCAAATCTTCAAGCATTACTACATGTTTTCTTGATCTCGTAACTCTAGGCAGGTTTTTTGTTATCTGAAAAGGTTCTCGAACTTTTGATTTGGCTCATTACTCTCTACCTATGTTTTTTAAAATAACCCTGGCGCTTTCTACACTTCCTTTTTTGCGATTCTTCGTCTGTTAAATAAGCATTTTTTTCTTGAGAATACAAGCAACCTCTTTCGACTGTGGTTGCTCTAACCATTCTCAGTCTTCTTCTCGAACTATTAGTTTAAAGATGTTAGAGCGGCGAAGATCGAAAAGGTCAAGTAACGGGTCTGAAAATTTTTAAGAAGAAGCTTCCACTAGTTACAGAACTTATAGATCAAATTCTTTCCAATTTTTCCTGTGTCGACTAAAAAGTGATAGGGACATTTCGCTGATCATCCTGCCGACATCTTCCAAGCTTGTTTCAAGAACTGACTTCTTTGGATAATTAGCGTTATAAACCAGCTGTTATCGCACTAAATGACGTTGATTGCAACTGTTAGCTTTAGTATTTTAAACTATTTGCGAAAAATTCGATTTCCTTTGAAATATGGTAGAGGACGTAATTATAACAAGAATTCCATGATAATTTTTTAGACATTTAGAGAACATATATTGTTTATTTAGAACAAATATCAAAAACAACACAACATTTTAACACTGTTTTTAGTTTATTATATCGATATTTTTTTGCTAATAGGTCATAATGGTACATTTAGCTTAGTCCAATTTATTTTTAAAAACATTAGCTTATTTTAATCTTCTGTTATAAATTTAGGTTAATTTTGAGTCATATTTATAGTAAAAAACTGAAATGTGGTGGAAATAAGTAATATTATTTTATTTGATAGCGACAGCTAAAATATCGAGTACAAAACGTTATCAATATAAAAAATTAATTGCTTAAATACTCTTTTCTAAGCTGTTTCCAAAAGACTGGATTTACTCGTGGATTTGGATCCCCATTTTAGAGCTCAGGTTAATCTAAAATTAGAAAAGCGTATGGAACTTTAAAATTAATTTATAACCATAGACATTATCTTACCAGAAAAAACGTCTTTGTGACACTATTCTGTTATCTATTTTTGTATTATTAGTACAAATAATTTTATTTAAGCCAATTATAATAATTGATATATTAATAGTTCACATATCAAAGTATAAATAAAAATATTAACAATTAAAACATATTTAAAGGAAAATGTAAAATACGTGTAGGCACACGGGGGTAAGATTTTGATATTAATTATTCAGATTTCTAATCTGATCCGGCATTGTTATATTGAATAAATGTTGCCGACATATGATCGTATTTTTGTAGCCCGTGTGAAAATCCAAACGTAATTATTTTGTAGAATTTTTTTATCATTACAACTGCTGTTTTTCTAATAAATAATATGATATTCTAGTTCACTTAAGATTTTAAAGTCTACAATTTTAAGATTTAGAAATTCAATATGTTTTAAAATTATATAAAAAGATCTTTTTTTTCAAATTTAAATATTTATATTCCACAAGATTTTTTTGAAATTTTTTAAATTTTAAAATTACGAGAGCAGCTTCACTTCTAACTAATTCTCTATTTTTGTGTGTCTTTTTAAGCCTAGTAAAACTAAAATATTTTTTGTTTTTTCGTCAGCATGGTTTGGAATATATATTTTTTATTAAGATATGAAACTCAGAAATATAGAGAACAAAAAATTAGGAACTAAAAGATGCAAAATATTTTATATCCAGAACGTAATGGTTAGGTTTCTCATTTTCTACATTCTACAGGTTGACTTAACATACATGATTGACGAAATCAATGTATTATCCCAGTTCTGCTGTATGGTGCTGAAATGTGGATAACCACAAAGGTAACAATATAACGCTAAAGGGTAAAAATCAAAAGATTGGATTAGAATAGCAGAACATATTGCAAGAATGGAAAAGAAAAAATTGACAAATGAAGTAGAGAAATGGAAAACATGACAAGAAATGAATAATTCAGGACGTCCTACTGTAAAATGGTATAATAACATTAGGAAAGTGGCTTGCAGGGGAAAACGAACATAGTATAGGACAGAAACAGATGGGGGAAATCGAGGAGATGAATGTTCCCTCGACGATGAATGCTGGAGAGAGAGAAGGGAGCAATAAAGAAATAGAGAGAGACTGCCATATTTCAATTTGTCGACTAATTAAATATAAAATAAAATACTGCAATTGTACGAGCTAGATTAGTAGTTTATCAGTAAAACATGGTTTAACTACAACATTTTCATCTTAAAGTTTATAGTAAAAAACAACTTATTTTATTAAAAATTAATATTAAATTTTGCAATAGAAAATACTTTTCGGGTAAACACATTTTTGCAAAATGATGAACTACGGTTTTAGATTTATTATATAAGATACCTAAAATTCCCTAGAATTCCTATACAAATAAAGAAGGCGAATGATGAAGTCAAAATAAAAATGTTCAACAAGTGATCTATTACACTAAAGCTGAGCAAGAAAGTAACCGAAAAAAAAGATAGATTACAACGATACATCATTTTGGTTTTCTTTAGGATTTTTCGAGTCATATAATTTAACTTGATATATCGTACAATAGGTTTATAGACTGTCGTCTAAAACAATTCCATATTTCAAAAGTAATTTATTGTGTTTAAGTGTACAGGTCAGGTGATTATTAATGTTTTTTTTTTCTCGCTAAAAGTAAAATTTAGTATGAATAAGACATCCTCTAAATTTAGAAAGTTGTGAACATATTTTATTTTAAATATATACTCCCAGTGTTGAGATCATAGTGTGATATTGGCAACTAAAAACTAAAATTTGTAAAATTCAACAGGCTATAGAAGCTCTACGTCTAAAATCAAAAAGGTTTGCTTACTTTGTCTAAAAGTGTCATTATATGTCTAAATAAATCTATTGATCATCTGTGGTTTTAAATTACGCTAGAATCCTAAAAATTTCCAATTTTAGTATTAGTGTAAACTTAACATTTTAATTTTAATTTGAGCATAAGTTGTTGAATGAAAAGAGAAAGCTGACATGGCTGTCGAATTAAGTACCTGAATATTTATATTGAGATATCGTCGTTACGCCTGCAAAATCTGATATGTGCAAAATAGCAACTTTATAGGAGAAGCAAAAAACCATTTAATAACGTTAATGTTCACCCAGGATTAGTTCAACTGTATTAACTAGAATATAATTTTTTTGTCACTTTTGTGTACATATAAGGTTTTGTTGTCCACGTAAAATGTCATATGTGTTAATAATACACATATAAGATTTAAAAGGTGCAGGCTGTATATTGCGTGATTACTGCCATGTGCATTATCAAAATGACGAGGAATCCTATAATTAAGATTTATATATAAATTGATTGATGTTAATAATTATTGTCCTTTATTATAAGTTAAAATATAAAGAAATACAAATAGCCACCCTTAACTAAGCTACAAAAAAATATATTTTTTTGTTAAGAAAATTTACAAATCAATGTTACTTAATGATACCTATTAATGACCAATCAGTCTCTTATTTCTTGATTATTTTATACTTAGTATTTATTTAAATAAAGACTAACACCAGTACCCAGAAAAAAAATCCGACAATTCCGACAATTATTATAGCAACAAAAAAAGTAATTATTTTACAACAACTTACTAAAAAAATAATGCAAGAATAAGTTTAAAACCAACTTATTCCTTACTACTATTAATAACTAGTTGATTTTAAAATTGAAGCAACAAGAATGGTTATCTCTGTGCATGTATTTTTTTAAGGAATGTAAGCTTTTATATTTTTCATCAAGTAGACTTAAAACCAAATGAATTTTTTATACCTCTGGATGTCGGTGTTTATAAAATACTTCAACACCTTTGTACCATATGGTTCTTACGTCTAGCTACTATTTATCAGGTTTTCTTTGTAAATGTTACATATATATAGACTATATAAAATATATATATATTATATATATAATCTATTGAATTATGTAGGGCAGGTTGTGCCACAAGTCGCTAGAGCAGAAAATTGAGGCTTTAATCGATTAGTGGGGTGTACCTCCATGAAAATCTTTTAAGGCATTCTGTTTATGAAGTGGCAAACTGAAGATAATATTTTAACGTTTTGATGGCAGCTGCCAACAGATATTATCATTATCATCTTTATCAAGCCTTGACAATCATAAGGCATGAAGTAAACTAGTTAACGTTATGCTTTATGCCATACGTACAAATGTACTTCTTTATTATTTCTGCAGTATATGGTATAATTATGAATTTGTAACTGTGGTTTGTAATATTGTACAGAAGTTTGTAATTTTGGGCATAAAAATACACTCTAAACATCCACAGTGATTACGAATAGTTCATCAGAACACGATGTATTACTTTTTTTTTGCTAAGTAAACTTCATCTTTTATTTGTGTATACATTACAAAGTCCTCTTGAAATAAGTTTCCTTCCTTAAAGGCAGCATAAGCGTCACATTGACCTCTTCCTCGTTTAACTATTGAAATTTTCTCTCCTTTTAAAACCGTAGAGAAGAATTTACAATGTGCAAGTTGTTTATTATTTGAGATTCACCATCTTTATATATTTTATACATTTGATCCCTATTTCTGAAAGTCTCTTTAACATAAGTTGTTGTTTGAACTCGACCTGCAATAGTGGCTAGGTATCTTAAGCAACAAGCCCAACCATTCCCTGACTGAAACATAATATTTTTAGAAGCAGGATCAGTCTTTTTACGTTTGTGGTTAAGTTTCAATTTCTCTACGTAATCATCACAATCAATCTTTATCAATCAATGTCATGTCAATTTTGCTGAGCAAAAGTTTTCTGCATACTCTAATCATCTCATTATTTTCATCCGGTAAAAAACACAATCGGACCCCAATTCTTTCTTCTTTTCTACGCCAATCCTAGTTTTACCTCTTCTATTTATTGGGCGAATACGCACCAAATTGAGCAAATAGACTTTTTTTGGCGCTCCAAGAATCAAGGTCCCACACATATTTTCATGTATTTCTTTGTCTTTATTGCGCTACAAAGAAAGCTTCAAGATGACTTTCTAGAGCCATGAGTGCAGAGTTTCATTTTCTTGAATCTCTTTTTTTAGAAACAAAACTAATTATTTGTTGATTGCCATCTGGATTTCTCTCTCTTTTTTTCCCATATATGGTTTTCCTTTTACTCTTTGGATTTTGTTAATTTCTCTGTTCTTCCTTTTATGAAATATTTCAATTTCCTTGTCTTCACTTTCTAGTTCTTGATTTGTTTTAATCAAATCACTCGTTTAGTCGTTCAGAATAAAATTTAAAGAGATATTAATATTCTCATCTATTTTGGCACCTCCTAATTTGAATAACCCTATTTTTTCGCCTAGAATATAATGCCCAGTTTTATTTTGATTTTTGCTCAACTAGTTCAATTCTTCAAGAGCGGAGCTTGTGGAACTTGGTTACTCTCTTCTGAAACAGAAACAGTTATTTCCATGCGCACTGTTGGTTCTGGTGATATTGTTTTATGGGTAAATGGTTTTGAATAAACGTGCTCAAATTTTGTCCATATATTGGCGGGAATTAGAGAAGGTGATTTGGGTCCTTCAGACACTCTGGTGTCCGTGAGATCAGTAAAGCGGGTGTTTATAAGTGAGTCTTATCATTCGGCGTCGAGCAATCATTTGGTATTTCAGAAGAATTATGAATGGATTTAGAATTCAGCTCTAGTTACCCATTCTCCAAATGACCATTCGTAGACAAGCATGAATTTCTTGCATTTTTTTATGGATCTAGCGCACGTGCTACAGGGAGGTCCTTAAAGCGCTCCAGGAGCGGCATGTGTGCGGAAAAAGCGATTCACGTTTTTCTTGAATCTCTGTAAATTGTACTCGGTGGGAAACACAGCCCTGGGCTAATTAGGGAGGAATGATAGCGGAGCCCCAAACATGGGAGTAGTATTTCATAGTTGGTCGAATTTGAGCTTTGTAAAGGATTCACAGTTGTTGTGGAGTGTAATGCTTTCTAGTTCGAAATAGTATTCCTTGCTATGCCTACAACATGTTCATGCCAAAGACATATTTGCTCCCAAATTAACGCCCAACAAATTGAGTGACGAAGCTAGGGGAATGGAGTGCCTCGACATGGCAACGTTAACTTTTTTAGAAAAAAATGCCGACTGGGTTTTTGTAGCGTTAAATTCCACTTGGTTACTGTCACCACAAGATAAAATTTCTTCCAGGTCTTTGTTAAGTTGAACGACCTCCTGCTGTCTGCGGATATTCGCCTGAGTAGCCGATGTCCGAGCATTCAAAGTGAATGAAGAGTTAACCGTACTGTCATCTGTAAAGCTATAGATTGGATTCCCGGTCTTTTCCAGTAGATCGTTAATGTAACTGAGAAAGAGATAAGGAGACAGTATGGAGCCTTGGGACATACCGGCGTTGATAGTGAAGGTGTTAGAAAGAAATCCGTCGACCGTCACTCGTAAAGAACGCTCTCTGAGGAAACATGAGAGGCACAAACAGAACGTTTTAGACATACCATAAGAGCGTAGTTTAGCCAACAGTCCATCGTGCCAAACACGGTCGAATACCTTGGATATGTCAAGAGCAACCGATCGAGATTCTCTAAAGTGTTCAATTGCGTCGTTCCAAACATATGTTACATAAGTAAGAAGACCTCCTGATGATCTATGTTTTCGAAAGCCATATTTGTGATCGCTAGTAATGTTGAATCCTTCAAGATATTTTAGAAAATGCTGATTGATAACCTTTTCCATGACTCTCGATATTACTGAAAGCAGTGCGACTGGTCGGTAGTCATTTGGCAAGGTCTTCTTGCCTTTTTTAGGTATCGGCTGAACTCTGGTACATTTCCAGCAGGAAGGAAATATTCCCTTTCTGTGGGATAGGTTGAAAAGTCTACAGAAAACTGGTGTTAGTTCCCTCGCACAGTTTTTGAGAACTATGGCAGATATTCCGTCTTTGCCAAAAGCCTTTTTGGTGTCTAGCTTCATTAAAATACACTTTATGATATGCTGTCTGAAGACAATATTTGGGCATCCTTGACTGCAATATGGGAGTAGTAGGTGGTGTTTTTCCTTGGAAATCGACAGTAGAATGTGAAGCAAAAAGTTCAGCCAACAAGTTCGCTTTCTCAAGAGGTGTCGTTGCAACAGAATTATCTGGCCGTATGAGTGGTGGTATGGTAGATTTGGTGAAATTTTGAGTAACTGCCTTAGCGACTGCCCAAAAGGGACTGGAATTGTTGGGACAAGCGAGAAGTTTGTTTCTAATTCGTTAATTGTGTGCCTCCTTGGTTTTGTCGATAATTTCCTTTGCATCTGTTCCGGGCACGAATACAGTTGTTACGATTTATGGTATTAGGATTTTCACGCCATTGTTGGTAGGCAAGATGTTTAGAAGCAACAGCTTCTTTGCATTTTCGGTCAAACCAAGGCTTGCCGTTGGAGGGGCATTTCTTCGAAAAAGGGATGTAAGCTTCTATACCAGCCAGAATAACATCGGAGACCTCCCTGGCGCAATCCGATTGGTTGTCGGATCGAAAACAAATGTCCATCCAAGGGAAATTTCGAAAATATTCCATAAGATCTTCCGATTTAGCAGATTTTCAGTGCCAAATCTTGCGCGGCTTAGGCACCTCTCTGTCACTGATTGGTAGAATACTCGATGTCGAAAGCAGTTTATGGTCGGAAGAACCTAACGGTGGATTTACGGTGACAGTGGTGGATTGGTGGTTAAAGACAGATCAAGAAGACTGGCGAACTCCCCGTCTAGATCAGGGAACCATGTTGGTTCGTCAATAAGCTGAGTTAAGCCACAACTGACTGAGAATGATTCAGTTTCACGACCTTGTTCGTCGGTAGTATTTGAATATTTAAGCCAGTTGATATTGTGGACATTAAAGTCGCCCAGGATGGCAATTTCGGCCTTTGGATAGTTAGTTTGTAAATGATGAATGGTGTCCGCAAGAGAAGCGAAAAGTGTTTTAAAGTTGGTATCACTTGGTGGTCGATAGAGGAAAAGATGAACCCTGTGGTTTGTTGAGTCGTTATTTTTAACCTCATAACATCAAAATTTGGAGGCCCCAGAGCCTATTCTTATTGGCAAGAGGGGTCTCTTCTGACGAAAAGACAGATTCCAAAGTTACGCCTAAATCGGGAATAGAAGTCGTACCCTGGCTAAAGATAGTTGACAGTGCTGGTCGATGAACTGACTTTGGTGTCACAGAGAGCGAGTACATGAGGTTTATTTGATTGCAGGTGTTGGTGCACTGAATTTATGTTCGAATTTAAACCTCGTACTCGTATGTTGCAAAAATGTATTTGAAAATTATGATCTCTGCATGTCGACTCCCCTGAACCAGCCCCCACCCGGAGATCCGAACGGGGGGCTATTTTACCTCCGAATCTTTGTATCTAGGTGCCTCATCATGCTATTTGGTCCTACAGTAGTTAATGTGGAATTTTCTTGTTTTGTCACATGTTTATGTTTGTCTTTTTCGGCTTTGATGAGTTTGGACTCTGACCAGATACCTTTCGAGTAATCTGTGAGTTCTTGTTTGTTTGATGGTTCAATCACTGCTGTCTGTTTGTTGTACATAGTTTTTCGGTAGAACTGTTTTTCGCCTTTTCGGAAGAGGTTGCTGGTGTCTTTCCTCTTGTTTGATTTTTTGTATCTACGGAGTCTGGCGGCAATACGGATAGTTATTGTTTCAAAGTATCAAGGATATCTGGCAGTATTCTGTTGGAAGACTTGGATTTGATCTTGTCACGCTTTGGACGCGTTCCTGTTCATAAACTGGGTAAGATGTCCTAGATCTCTTCTGATGTTGTTGATTTTGTTTTCTATTCTTAGTTGTCTTGAATCCTGGTTTTGTGCTGTTGGGGTTTGTTTGTCGTTGCGGGAGTTTTTGATTAATTATTTCGTCGGTTGCGCTGGGGGGTTTCAGGCGTGATTTCTTTGTCAAGTCTTGTGATTTTATTATAGTAACGCATGGTGTGTTTGTTGATTTCTCTGGTGCAACTCATGCGTTGCTTTGATTTTCCCGCCTTGGTGGGTGTGGGCTTACTCGCCCGCACAACACTTTTGGCAGGTCCATTTTCGGTTGCACTGTCTTCATCATTTTGGTCGAGCTGCCATTTCCCGCGACGTCCTCGACCGTTACGTCGCTCGCCCGATGATTCTTTTATCGGTCTACTGTTGCTTGGAATATTTTTAGTGTCTTGTGGTGTCAGAAGCTCAAAGTGTCCCCACATTGGGTTGCCGGTTAGTAGAAAGTAAATAGTTTCGGTGTGTTTTCCTGTGCTTATTATTGTTGGTCTGCCCCTAAAAGTTATTTTTGAATCTCTTGTTCGTCGTTGTTTTGAGAGATATGAAAGTTGCTATTTTGGGTTTCCGAGAGGGCAAGTATCTCTAGGCTCGTTCCATAGGTGCCATTTTTCCTCATATAGTAGATATTGAAGTATTTCATATCGTCGTCTTAAATTAATGAAAATGTGTGAAGTTCCGACCAGTTTTGATGTATATATCTTAGAGCAACTTCGCGGAGTATTTTATGATGGTTTTGGTTGCCATATTAGTGTAAGCTAACTACACGGAAGAGGCAATTTCCATCACCTACAATGTCAGATCTGGTAAAACTATCGGGAGTGATTGTTGTTGTTACGGTAA
>JAHKBH010003743.1:0-14357 GCA_019049505.1 Pachyrhynchus sulphureomaculatus
TTATCCGCGACCGGACGTTCTGAGAAAGTACGACGGATTTTCAGTTCATAGTCTAATTCATATTCTAGTAGGTGATTGACTTTAAAATTGAAGGCTTCCATGATAAATGAATACTATAAAATTTAAAAGAATTGTTAAAAAATCGTAAAAATATTTCTCCTGTGCTCCCAATAGTCTAAATAAAATATCTGTAAAGGCACTTAAAATATGTAAACCTCTTTACTAAACATTTAAAAAAATCTTCGACAATTTCAAAAAAAAATTTCTAAGTATCGCCTTGTATTAAAAATCCTTTACTAAGATAACTTAAGAATTTTCAACAAAAAAATCTCCAAATATCGTTTCGTATATCCGCTAAGTATTTTTAATATTCATGCAAAACCTCGGTGAGAAAAAACAATAGTTTTTTGTTCGGTTATCCGTAAAATAAATCTATCACTAAAAATTAAAATAAACCAGCACATCTGCTAATCTGAAAGATAAAGTTAGCTTCTAAGAAAAAAACAGGGATCTCTTATCTTAGAGTCAACAACAAAATTCAAATATCTATATCAGACAAATTGAAATAAAAAATTCTACCAATTTCCTGCTTTTGTCTTATTGCTATAGTGTAGCTTCGTTTAATAAATATTGTGTAATAAAAATATCTGCAAAGTTAGAGCTTTTATTTTGTTCGAAAGCTAGTACACTGAACCCTTTTAAAAAATAAAATTCCAAAAGCCCCCGCGTTGACAGCGCTATTTTTGTACCGTGTGAAAAAATGTAGCCCCGCTTTAATTTCTGATAATGAATTGAGTGAAACCTGATATTAAAAGAACTAAAGAAATTAAAGAAACACTAGCTCAGTTTTCCTTGGTAGAGAAATATGGGTAAGAGATAGTTTTTTATACGTCTTTCTGGAAATTATTTTCTATTTTTTTTTTAAGAAACCTCAGTTGTACGACTTTTTGTTTTTTTTTTAAGGGCACCACTCATTTTAAAATAGAAAGGATTTAACTTCAGCTAAGAAAATGAGAAAAAACTGAAGTGTTTTATGGATATTACTAAAAGGAATTAGTCTAGTACAACTGATCCTGAAAAGGAAAATAAATATTCAGTGATACACTTAGCTTTAATCAAAAGGAAAATTTATTCATGTTTTTTTTAAAAATAATAAAAGTTCTAACCTTTGCAGTTTACCAAAAATTCTAGCCTAAACAGTAGTTGTTACTTTAAAATTTTATATTCTTATAAATCCCCGAAGGCGAGGTATCGTGCCTTTACACTTCACTTTTTTGTCTGTGTCACATTGTAGTCAATGCACTCTCCGGGATAAGTCTATATAAGGGATTTGGTTGACTTACAGTGTTTCATTCCTGTCTGTGATGGACTTTGACCGATTTCACTTTTTTTTTTTTTTTAACACTTAGAAAGCTCACTACAGCTTTTATTGTCGAAACTTAGCGACTCTGGTGAAGATTAGCCTACTTCGGCTAGACGGTACTGCCTGGTTGCGCTAGATGGAAACGACGACCGACATGGTCGGCAGCTAGATCAAAACCGCTCACTGGTCTGCGGCTCGATGGAACTCCCCTGCCTGGCGACTTCGATGGAAAAAAAAAAAAGTCCAGCCGGCTGGTTCTCGGACGTTTAAATAATCGTGCGACCTTTGCCGGTCATATCACGTCGCTCCAATCTGAACTCCGGGTCAAACATTTGACCAATCGTGGCCTGGCGAAAGATTCGGTCCGAAAGCCCGCACAATAAACTATATAGTATATACCATATGTCCTAAAACTTCTGTTTAATATACCGGTCGATATTTTAAAATAAAAATAAATACAATTTGAAATGGACAGTAACATTGCATAGTCTTAAAATCCAGGAAAAAATGAATGTTACAATATATTTATGTATATATATATATATATATATATATATATATATATATATATATATATATATATATATATATATGTATATATATATATATATATATATATATATATATATATATATATATATATATATATATATATATATATATATATATATATATATATATATATATATATATATATATATATATATATATGTATCTACATATATATATTATATATATATATATATATATATATATATATATGTATTTTGTATATATTTTATATATATATATATATATATATATATATATATATATATATATATATATATATATATATATATATTGTACCCTGTGAAAATTGTTTTTCCCACCTTTGGGCGCAATTTTCTTGCAACCTCTTTTTAATTTCTGAGAATGAATTGAGTGAATAATGATTTTAAAAGAACTAAAGAAATTAAACAAACACTAGCTCAGTTTTCCTTGGTAGAGAGATATGGGTAAGAGATAATTGTTGTACGTCTTTTTGGAATTATTTTTCTATTTTTAAAAAGCTTTAGTTGTACAAATTTTGGGCACCATTCATTTTAAAATAGAAAGGATCTAACTTCAGCTAAAAAAATGAAAAAATGCTGAAATGGTGTACAGTTGTTAAATAAAAAAATCAGTTTGGTACAACCGTCCTTATCCTGAAAAGAAAGATAGGTGTACAGTGAAACACTAGCTTTAACCAACAAAAAGAAAATTTATTCATGATTTTAAAATAAAAGTTCCAACCCTTGCAGTTTTAAGAATTACAAAAATTCTAGCCTAAACAGTAGTTATTAAAATTAGAGTCCCTAAATCAGACATTTTACTTCTAAAACTTTACTACACCCGAAATCGAAGAGTCGTGATATTCACTTCACGATTTATAAGTTCAAATTGCTGTTAAAACACTTATTTGCGGGGAATAGATCTATTGATGTATGTTCTGGTGACTTACGGTTTTCCTACGGGCTTCTAGGCCTTCAATGGAACACAAAACCGATTTCACACATTCCATCACTTATGGGAAGAGCCTACTTTGGCTACTCCATGTAGAAAAACACACAAAGCCCACTACGGCTTAACGTTTAAAAAAAACTCGTGCTTAACTTGGCTCTCGTAAATATTGCCAGAAGCTCTACTGCGGCTTGGTCGAAGTAAGCCCCTTGGCGGCTCGGTGGAAGTAAGCCTTCTGGCGGCTCGGTGGAAGTAAGCCTGGTCTGCGGCTCGGTGAGAATAAGCCAAGATGCATGTTCTCCGGACCCTTAAATAAGCCGTGAGAACTACGTCTCTAAAATGGCGACGCCGGAACCAAACTCCGGAAACAAACATTTCACCAATCCCGGCGTACCACAAATTCGATGGATTCGGTCGGCAACCCGCACTGCACACTGTACCACAAGTGATCTGTGAAATACACTGCTCGATACAAAAATGAAAAGAAGTACAATATAAAGCCAGAAATCAGTAACATTACATGGTCTTAAAATCTAGGAAAAAATGAATGTTACATTACCCCCTTCCAAAAAGAAATAGACTACACTAGTCTATTAAACTAAGGCTACTTATGAAAAGGTACAAAGTGGTACACTATCACTTAATACTAAGGTCAGAACTTAAAACAAAATTACAAACTTCGGACCTTACTACTAGACTTAATTCAATTAAGCACTAATATTAAGTACAATGAAAACCAAATGAAAATCTTTGCATGATCACAAGAATCTTATAACTAGACTTAACTTAATTAAGCACTAAGGTTAAGTACATCAAAAGTAAATAAAAATCCTTGCATGAACATAAGAAATACCTTTCCAAAGTAACAATCGCGGTCTTCTTATATAAAAGAATCAGCTCTGTTATTGTTACCAAAACAAAAAAATAACTTTGTCTAGACTCTTGTCTAAATCAAAAAAGTGAACTGAAACAAAATATGGACACCCCCCTTAAAATAGTTTAAGGATTGTCAGAAAATTTTCTATTTCAGCAAAAGAAATTTAGAAAAATTCTTGAATAAAGAAAAATAAAAAAAACTGATTCTAGTGCAAATACTAACACTAAAAGGAAAAAGTCTTGTAAGACCATTTAGCACAAGGCTAAGAAAAACATCTGGATAAAACTCCAGACAAACGCTTGGGAAAAAATCTCCATCAATGCTCTAGCTCACCGCTAAGAGAACATCCTAAATCTAGTATCACTACTAGTCGCATCAGAAAATAATCGCACTCTATCGCGCAATGTCGACGTCCTAAGACATCTAGACATGCTAAAATCGCCAGGGAAAACGCTCTGGTTGATCGCCAGATAATCGCACTCTATAACGCAATGTCGACGTCCTAAGACATCCAGACATGCTAAAATCGCCTGGGAAAACGCTCCGGTTGATCGCCAGAAAACACGTCAGCTCATCGCCAACAAAACACTCTGGTATATCGCCAGAAAAAACCTCGGCTCCTCGCCAATAAAACACTCTGGTAAATCGCCAGAAAAAACCTTGGCTCCTCGCCAAGAAAACACTCTGGTATATCGCCAGAAAAAACCTCGGCTCCTCGCCAGGAAAACACTCTGTAAATAGTCCTCGACTACACAAAGTCTGCGTTCTAAAAGAACAATCTCGCCATTAACATAGTGAGCAGCTATAAAAGCTAACAATATCACTATAGGCACAGTGAATAGCTATAAAAGCTAAAATTCACTAAACTGAATGATCCTGCTTTAAAAAGCAATGTTCACAAAGAACAGAATGATTAGTCCACGCGCAACTAACATTCAAGGAAACATTCCCAACATAACTATATAAGACAGCAAGTCTCGAAATAGGACCTCCCTAAAGTCATAATCCTATATATAGGAGTCCATAAGCAAAACGACTCAAAATCACACATTTTGAGCACAGCCCTCAGGCAACCAATACACACCGAAATATATACAGAACTATATACAGAAATATATACAGGAGTTCAAATCCCAAACTCTTGGTTATGATAACTCCATACTGAGCTTGGTGAAAGCTCTTAGCAAAAGCTAATCAAATCTTCGGCACATCGCACCAAAGTGACAAATCTGCCTAGAAACATGAGCCAGAAAAAAAAACGCCCTCCGTCATTCTTCAGGGTGGCTACACAGAGATATAAAACTTAACCAGCATTGCGCTTCTTCAAGTTGCATGAAGAACCCTCGGGTACTGGTCTCGCCCTAGAACAACAACGAAAAACATTCAATTCATCCCACATAACAGGAGATAAACACCTCACCACGATATACTGAATGGTGGAGACAATAAAATACGGAAATGGTGACCCTGGTGTCCACCAACAAAAGGGAGTAGATTGTAGCATCCACTAAACTAAAACGGTGTCTACCACACCACCATAAGTCAAAAAAATTAATCAATAGGGTGTTCCGAAACACACTACTGCCAACAGCCTGTCACCACCAATAGGCTAATTGGAGCTGAGGTCGACTACAGTAGCTAGGCTCTCCTTTGGCTCAAATAGAAATAACCATTGAGTAACAAAACCTCTAAAGGTCCCATAGGTCAAACGTTCGCCCCCCATAGACTACCCTTCCAATCAATCTGTTCCTCAGGAAGACTAACTCCCTGCCAAACGTCGTAACGGCATCTGTTAGCACCCGGTGCATCACAGCCTGTAAAAACAGATTACTCATGGGATACAACCTAAAGGTTTACAAGGTTAACTTAACCAAGCTTCTAACGGAAATTTCCAAAAAAACGAAAATGAGCTTAAAAACTACATGAAGCAAAAATTTCTCAATTTTTCGGTGGCAATGCAACTAAACTTGTGAAGACGACAAGAGCTTTTCCAGCTTAATCAGAAACAAGAAGAAAACATCGTTGACAGCTAAAATATTCGATCATGGTGTTAATCGTCTCCCTAGACAATAGCCTCTAGAAGAAACTGCTACAGGTATCAGGCATAACCGTTTTCTGTCAGCCCAAACTTCTAGATTATCTGGTGAAAATCTAAAAATTCGGTTAGGAATCTTCCTTCACTGCGCTTAGCCTCTCTTGACAAGGTTCTCATCTCGGTATCAGATTTTGATCATTTCTTTGTGAAACGACTGTCTTACTCTGCTCTCATCTCCTGTAAATGATCAGCCTTTAGTTCTCCTGCAGGACTTCAATTTCCTATCAATCTGATAGTAGACCGAAAAAAACTCATCATACGCCTATGAGTCCATGCAAAAAAATTTAAAAAATTAGTGACTCAAAGGTAACGTTTAAACGGCCCTGAAAAGAATAGAAGATACCCTCAGTTTGTCAATTCAGAAGAAGATCTAAATCAAATTAATCCAAGTCTTAAACTCACTGGATATACCAAAATCAATTTACTCTTAATTGCACCCAAAATATACCATTAAGGTAACAAAAATACACCCACTCGGGTAACAAACTTTGAAATTGCTCAAAAAAAATCTTTTGACTCAACATCATACCACGCGAGCTCCATCTTGCGCTTGTCCAAACTCAAGATCACTTTGGATTGCCTCTAATCAAAATTTCGCTTCCAAGTGTCAAGAACTGGATATTATTTGGGGTCATAAGCAAATCAAATCCAGCGACCACCGACATACCAGTCTTATGATATATCCTGAGTGTGACTCTTTCGCAAGCTCGCAACAGCTGAGTCGATGCTAAACATCAACCACCATCAACCTAAGTTTGGATATGATCAGTACCCAAAACCTTAGCAAAAAACTATAAAAGTAAGTTATACTCTGCTCAACTTCTATAACAGTCAAAAAAAACGAGGTCGTCACCTCTACAGAGCAACATCAAAAAACTAAAGTAAAGCAATTAAGATAATGTAAATATAAATTATTCTTCTTCTGACAAACTTTCACTAGGGTTAGGTACATTGAATGGTTTTAAGTCTTTAATATGCCATTGTCCTACTTTTGTCCCATCTAAATTAACTAAGCCATAAACTAAATCTGAAATCTTTTCTCTTATCACGCAATGCACATACTTAGGTACCAACTTAGATGTGAATTTATCAGCTGCACTGGAAAGAATTTTATTTTTTCGTCAAACGTGATCACCTATTTTAAAGGAAAAATCCCTTTTTCTAAGGTTGTAAGACTTACTGTTCCGTTCATAAGCCTTATGTATCCTACTACGCACGTCGGTGAAAATATCTTTTAAACCCTTTAAATTTTCGGCGTACGCGCCCCTGTTACCCGGAATTATTTCGCTGTCAACATTGACATCCAAATCTAAATTTTTATAATACGATCCAGATAGAGGTATATGTCTGCCGTACTAAGAAAGACGGTGTGAACCCTGTTACTTCGTGTCTTGCGGTGTACACGGGATTAAAACGGATGTTAAAACCATAAGTTTCACTTAAGCTCTTAAAACTCTTAGAGGTAAACTGAGTACCGTTATCGCATATCAAGAGCGATGGAACACCGTGGATTAGAAAAACATTATTTTCCAAAATTCTCTCTATATGTTCAGCTTTAGAGCTTTTCAAAGGAAATAGCATGGTATACTTTGTAAACCAGCAAGAAACCACGAGAAGCCATTTATTTCCCTTTTTTGAACGTGGAAATGGGCCTACTAGATCAGCTGCTATGACTTGGAAAGGGTAATTAACCGTTTTCTCTTTTCCCATCAGTCCCATAGGTAGTGTATTTGGAGATTTCTGCGCTCCACATACTTCACAAGTCCTCACAAACTTTAAAGATATCAAAATGCATTTTTGGCCAATAATACTGTTCCTGAACCCTGTGAAGAGTTTTATAAAAACCAAAATGACCAGAAGTAGGAGGAGTATGACACATGTCTATAATTTCCTCTCTCTGTGGTTTAGGAACTAGTAGTTTCCACTCGGGTACATTAACTTCTAAAGGCAACTGGTTTGGGATAAACTTGTACACGAAATCATTTTCCACCTTCCACTGCGGAAAATTTTGAGGAAATTCTTTAATTTGCTGCCGTAAATTATCCATTACCATGGATCAATGCGATCTATATCAACTGTATCAATTCTTACGCCAATTTGTGCATTAAGACTGTTTTCGTCCACTGTATGATCTGGGATTCTTGACAAAGCGTCAGGAATAACATTGTGGACTCCTTTTCTATGAATTAAATTAAACGTATGTTGTCTCAACCTAATCGCCCAACGCGCTAGTTTGCCACTAGGGTTTTTAATAGAATTAAGCCACAATAAACTGTAATGATCTGTTATGACCGTGAAAGGAACACCTTCTATGTAAGGTCGAAATTTTTCGATATTAAAGAGTACCTGCTAAACATTCTTTTTCAACAACCGTTCAGCCCTTGATAATAGCATACGCTTTTTTACGTTCAGCCTTGATAAATTTCTACTGGCATACGCTATCACTCTTTCCTCACCATTGATTTTCTGTGTTAGGACGCCCCCTAAACCGGTATTAGAAGCATCACTAGAAATATAAAACTGTTGGGAAAAAATCTGGTTGGGATAAAATGGGAGCTGAAACCAATAGCTCTTTAATCTTTATAAAAGATTCTTCGGCTGCCTTTGTCCAATCTATCGATTGTCCTTTTTTTCGTCCTTTCAAAAGATCATTAATAGGCGACAACAGGGTAGAAAAATTCTCAATAAAACGTCTATACCATGAACACATTCCTACGAAACGCTTAACTTCCGTAGTATTAGTAGGTCTCGCATAATTAACCATGCTTGCTACTTTATCCGGATCGGTACGCAAGGAATTTGAGCCTACAATATAGCCTAAAAACTTTAGAGAAGTTTTGAAAAAATCACATTTGCTCAAATTTATCGTCAGTCCGGCCTCTTTCAATTTATCTTTTACTTCTTAAGTAAGCGAATATGCGATTCGAAGTCTTCCGATGTTACTAAAATATCATCGAGATAGGTAAAAAATATGTGGCTCATATTTCGGACCAAATATAGCGTCCACTAAACGTTGCTGAGTTTGAGCAGCGTTCTTTAGACCAAACGGCATAGTGACGAACTGAAATAGACCTCGGCCTACTACTGCAAAAGCGGTCTTTTCCTTAGAGGATTTGTCAAAGGAATTTGCCAGAAAGCCTTTCTAAGATCTATCGAGGATACATACTTAGCATTCCTGAGTGATGTCAAAATTCTGTCGATGTTCGGTAATGGATAGTTATCAAATTTGCTGACCTCGTTGAGCTTTCTTCCGTCAAAGCATAGACGATATCACTTCCGAGTTTCAACATTTCGTCTAACTCCTTATTTAATACTTTTGACATGTACGGAGACATGGCGAAGGGCCTTGTCTTTACAGGACTGGCATCAGCCGTATCTATAAACATGGTGATTTTATTCGTTCGGCCTAACCTATCGTTACTACTTATTTCCTTGAAAGAGCTTATTACTTTTTCTGCCTTTAAGCGTTCCGTCCGCGAGAGATCATCTAGGGTACATAGACGCGAGAAAAGGTTTTCTAAAGAACTTTCTGAATAACAATCTTTAAAACTTGTTATGAAAATTGACTTCTAGGGACTGTGGATACCACGAATTATTTTTAAAATTTACTAAAAATTCCGAATTTTTGTGCAAAATCACATCCTAAAACCAAAGTATGTGATAGAGAAGGTACTACTAGAGCAGAGATTACTAAACAATCACCATTGCAGACTAGCGGCAACTCAACCGTACCTAAAACTTTTAGACGGCTGCCATCTGCAGTGGTAACACTTCTATTTTTGACATGGCATATTTTTATACTTAAACGACTTAAAATTTTAATACCATTCTGACCTACAACGGAGGCATTTGCACCAGAGTCACATAAAGCCGAGAAATGGACACCTAATAGATTTATCTCGATATGCGGTCTGTTATCTAAATATTTATGCACGAATAAAGGAGACATGTGACCATTTGGAGAAGCAGGAGTTTTAACTTGAGAAGGAGAATTTTTATTAGACTTTAAAAAATCAGAAACTTTTTGTAACTATTTAGTCCAATCTGATCTATTGGAATATTTCTTTATTTAAGATCCTCGTTAGAATCTTTCTTTTATCCGCGACCGGACGTTCTGAGAAAGTACGACGGATTTTCAGTTCATAGTCTAATTCATATTCCAGTAGGGATTGACTTTAAAATTGAAGGCTTCCATGATAAATGTATTTAGATTATAAAATTTAAAGAATTGTTTAAAAAGTCGTAAAAATATTTCTCCTGTGCTCCCAATAGTCAAAATAAAATCATGTAAAGGCAACTAAAATATGTAAACTTCTTTACCAAACATTTAAAAAATCTTCGACAATTTCAAAAAAATTTCTAAGTATCGCCTTGTATTAAAATTCCTTTTACCAAATATGTTAAGAATTTCCTAAAAAAAATCTCTAAATACCGTTTCCTATCAGCAAAGTATTTTTAATATTCATGCAAAACATCGGTGAGAAAAAAACGTACCGTTTTTTTCTTCGGTTATCTGCAAAGTAAATAAATCCAACAGTGCAAAATTAAAGTAGACCAGCACATCCGCTAATCTGAACTATAAAGCTAGCTTTTAAGAAAAAAGTAGGAATCACTTATCTTAGAGACAATTAACAAAATTCAAATATCTATACCACCATCAGATAAATTGAAATAAATAATTCCTTCAAATTTCCTGCTTTTGTCTTATTGCTATAGTGTAGTTTCGTTTAATAAACCTTATGAAATAAAAATATCTGAAAAGTTAGAGCTTTTACTTTGTTCTAAAGCTAGTACACTGAACCCTTTAAAAAATAAAATTCCAAAAGCCCCGCGTTGACAGCGCTATTTTGTACCCTGTGAAAACTTGCCCGTTTTTTTGGGCGTCAATTTTCTTGCAACCTCTTTTTAATTTCTGAGAATGAATTGAGTGAATAATGATTTTAAAAGAACTAAAGAAATTAAACAAACACTAGCTCAGTTTTCCTTGGTAGAGAGATATGGGTAAGAGATAATTTTTGTACGTCTTTTTGGAATTATTTTCTATTTTTAAAAAGCTTTAGTTGTACGAATTTTGGGCACCATTCATTTTAAAATAGAAAGGATCTAACTTCAGCTAAAAAAATGAAAAAATGCTGAAATGTGTGTACAGTTGTTAAATAAAAAAATCAGTTTGGTACAGCCGTCCTTATCCTGAAAAGAAAGATAGGTGTACAGTGAACACTAGCTTTAATCAATAAAAAAGAAAATTTATTCATGATTTTTAAAATAAAAGTTCCTAACCTCTGCAGTTTTAAGGATTACAAAAATTCTAGCCTAAACAGTAGTTATTAAAATTAGAGTCCCTAAATCAGACATTTTACTTCTAAAACTTTACTACCCCCGAAATCGAAGAGTCGTGATTTTCACTTCACCGATTTATCAGTTCAAATTGCTGTTAAAAGACTTATTTCGGGAATAGATCTATTGATGTATGTTCTGGTGACGGTTTTTATTTGGGCTTCTAGGCCTTCAATGGAACACAAAACCGATTTTTCCATCACTTTGTAGAGACTTTGGCTACTCCATGTAGAAAAACACACAAAGCCCACTACGGCTTAACGTTTAAAAAAACTCGTGCTTTACTTGGCTCTCATAAATGTTGCTATGAAGCCTCTACTGCGGCTTGGTCGAAGTAAGCCTCGCCCTCGATGGGCGGCTCGGTGGAAAAGTAACCTTCTTGGCGGCTCGGTGGAAGTAAGCTGGTCTGGCGGCTCGGTGGAGAATAAGCCTCTCTTGCATGTTCACCGGACCCTTAAATAATCCGTGAGAACTCTCTCGGTAAAATGGCGACGCCGGAACCAAACTCCGGAAACAAACATTTCACCAATCCCGGCGTATTCGAGAGATTCGGTCGCAAACCCGCACTGCACACACTATACCCACAACGGCTTGGAATCTGTGATTAATACCGTTCGATACAAAAATGAAAAGAAGTACAATATAAAGCAGAAAAATCAGTAACATTACATGGTCTTAAAATCTAAGAAAAAATGAATGTTACATTATATATATTGTATATATATATATATATATATATATATATATATATATATATATATATATATATATATATATATATATATATTTATATAAATATATATATAAATATATATATTTATATATATATATATATATATATATATATATATATATATATATATA
Organism: Pachyrhynchus sulphureomaculatus; assembly: GCA_019049505.1. Classification (NCBI taxonomy): domain Eukaryota; kingdom Metazoa; phylum Arthropoda; class Insecta; order Coleoptera; family Curculionidae; genus Pachyrhynchus; species Pachyrhynchus sulphureomaculatus. The sequence goes on from JAHKBH010003743.1 coordinate 12,019, forward strand.
TATATATATATATATATATATATATATATATATATATATATATATATATATATATATATATATATATATATATATATATATATATATATATATATATATATATATATATATATATATATATATATATATATATATATATATATATATATATTTATTATATATATATATATATATATATATATATATATATATATATATATATATATATATATACAGTAATACCCCGCTTAGCGCGACCCCCGTTACGCGCGGTTTCACTATAACGCGAATTTCAAATTTCGCGCTCATGTAGTCATTAACTTCTCTATGGTCGCGGGGGGATCCCCGCTTTCTCTGAATATTCTCTTTGAAGAATTGGGAATTCCCTGTCCTTCGACTTTGTTCTATGGGGATTTCCTCGTTCGTTTCGTGTGTTCATTTGTTCCGTAATGTTAGTTCGGTCGGCTGGCAGTTTTGTTTTAATATTTATTGGAGATACATACATACATAATTTAACCCTACGTTAAAAATGCCGCCTGTAAAGAAAAAAGAGCGTAAAAGCGTCACTTTGGAAATTGAAGATGAAAGTGTTAAGAAGAATGGAAAATGGAGGCAAAGCAACAATTGTTGGGGAGAGATTTTGGACTCTCAGAATCGACTGTGAGAACGATTTATAAAAATCGGGAAAAAAAAAAAAAATTAAAATCTCCAGCGAAGGTTCAACACCTATAAGTGTGCAACAAAACTTTCTCGTTCGAGATCATCTATCTTAGAAAGAATGGAGAAATTACTGTCAGTCTGGATCGAAGATTTGAATAAGAAGAACACACCACTAAGTCAAGATCTCATATGCACAAAAGCAAAATCTTTGTATGAGATGCTGAAAACAAAAGAAGGAGAAGGGAGTGCCACTCCGACTTTTGCTGCCAGCAGAGGCTGGTTCCATCGGTTCAAGCAGCGTTCTAATCTTCACAATATCCACATAACAGGCGAGGCGGCCAGCGCGGACATTCAAGCTGCAGCTGAGTTTCCAGACAAGTTTCAAGACTTCGTTAGACGAGAGAAAAATTCCTGCTTGTCTCATCTTCAATGTTGATGAGACCGCACTTTACTGGAAAAAAATGCCATCTCGAACATTCATTTCTAAGGAAGAACGTCAAGCCAGTGGTTTCAAAGCTGCGAAAGATCGACTAACACTTCTGCTGGGTGGTAATGCCACTGGTGATTTCAAACTGAAACCTTTACTAGTGTACCATTCAGAAACACACCCGTGCAATGCGAGGCACAGACAAGACAAGTCTACCAGTTGTGTGGCGATCAAACAGAAAGGCGTGGGTTACACGGGAAATTTTTCAAGAATGGTATTCTAATAGTTTTTGCCCATCAGTCAAATCATACTGTGACAGAAATGGGCTTGAACCTAAAGTTATATTACTCTTAGACAATGCCCCAGGACATCCAACCTCACTTGATACGCCCAGAGACTTAAAAGTGTACGTAAAGTTCCTTCCACCAAACACTACGTCAATATTACAACCTATGGACCAGGGGAGCAATAGCAAACTTCAAAGCTTATTACCATCGCCGCACTTTTAGCCAACTAATTCATGAAACTGACGGGGAAGGAAGACAGTCTATGCGAGAGTGGTGGAAGTCATACAACATTATGAAGTCTATTCACAACATAGAAGAGGCTTGGAAGGAAGTTAAAATGAGTTGTATGAATGGGGTGTGGCGTAATCTTTGGCCAGATGTAGTGGAAGCACCTAGAAGAATTGTCCAGATGCAGAGACAAGTGCTTGAAGACATTGCTGCAATGATTGAGGGTCTGAACTTGAAGATGTCACGGTAGAAGATCTCGTAGAACTTGTAGCAACGCACGACGATCCTATTAGCAATGAAGATCTGATCGAGTTACAGAATAATCCTATCTACGATGAGGAAGAACAAGTAGAAGAGAAAGTTTTATCTTCAGGGGAAATACAAAATGCACTTTCAAAAATTTATTCAGGTTTGGACATATTGCAGAGTATAGACAATAATGATGACCGTGTCTTGACCGTGTGTCAAACAATTAAAAACAGTGTTGGGTGTTATGAACGTATTTTACAAGAACGTAAACAAAACGTTACCCAAAAGACAATAGATGTATTTTTCCGTAAAAAATAAGAGTATGTATTGCATAAAGTGTTCTTAGAATTAAAGTGATTGATTAAATGATTTGTATTTTTTTTGTATTAAATTTTGACTATGTTTAATCATAAACCTCGATATACGCGAATTTCAGTTAACGCGCGATTTTTTTTCGGAACGTATCCCTCGCGTAAAGCGGGGTATTTACTGTATATATATATATATAT
>JAHKBH010003744.1:0-14287 GCA_019049505.1 Pachyrhynchus sulphureomaculatus
CGGACGGACGGACGGACGGACGGACGGACGGACGGACGGACGGACGGACGGACGGACGGACGGACGGACGGACGGACGGACGGACGGACGGACGGACGGACGGACGGACGGACGACGGACGGACGGACGGACGGACGGACGGGACGGACGGACGGACGGACAGACAGACAGACAGACAGACAGACACGACAGACAGACAGACAGACAGACAGACAGACAGACAGACAGACAGACAGACAGACAGACAGACAGACAGACACCGAAGTGATCTTATAAGTGTTCCGTACGTACAAAACGAACGTTTTGGTTTATTTTCTGTACCTGGTTTGCATTTTTAGAATCCAGAAGAAGCTACCATTAGGCAGCGAAAGCTCGATAATAAAAATAAAAAGCAGATACTAGAGCCTATAGATCTTTGATTGCTCATCTCTTCTCCTTATAAGGGCCAGCAGTTAAACTTAGGATTGTTATATATATATATATATATATATATATATATATATATATATATATATATATACATATATGTTGTATATATGTATACACCGTTGTCTAAACAATGTAAGCGTAACTAATAATATTTATATTATTTCTTGATGGGCGATAATTGTGTGCCAAATAATTTCTATGCTGTTTTTTTTTATAAATGATATTTTTTACATTAAGAGTTGGAATTATTTTACACTTTTTTGGCAAGTTAAAAGTTTTTTGGAAATATTGAAATGCATTATTTTATCTTGGTATAGTACATTTAATAATATAATTTTATACAATTTATTAAGAGCATGTTCATGGAAAATTAATAGGAAATTTAAAAAACCGTTGTCTAGGAAAGCTAATAAACCATTTGCGAATTACATCACTGGATTCACTAACCAACACTGGCGGTACAAATAAATTAAACTAAAATATATATTTATAAGTATATATTGTACAATAACTCATTTTTAATATTGTAAAATCTCGGGTAAATACCCTGCACTTTACTAACTGGTGTTGGAGATATGTCTCGCTGTTTCCTCTACCTTAATCGAGAATCAGTCTTAATTCCCTTGACTTTACGCGTATTGACATCGTCATTAACTAAGCTCAACCTTTGAGCCAACAATTTTACTGTTTTATAAGTTCGTGTACCTCTGACTAAAATATATATATATATATATATATATATATATATATATATATATATATATATATGTGTGTGTGTATGTCTGTATGTGTGTAAAAAACTGCATATCGTAGCAAATCATTTTTTGGTGAATCAAGTAAAATATTTTCTTTCTAATTCACCAAAAACAATTAATTTTAAATTCAGTTCAACAGAAAGTTAACTACTACACTAACGTACTTATGCAGAGTAAGATCCAAAATTGGTTATTATTTATATTTAAACCGTCACACACAGGGGTATTTCAGCATTTTAGGCCACCATAAATCGATTTCCTAAAACATGTCCCATGTAGAAAAAATTTGCTACCGAACAATGTTGAATAGGCATAGAACAATAGGCGATCCCTCCCGTTACCCATTTGATAACGCGCGCCCCGGAGTCTCAGTTGAAATTTGATCGTCGCTGTAAGCGCTCGTTCCTCTTCTCAGCATTCGTTACGTTATTTAAAAAAGTAATTTTTCTTTTTTGTAGTGCATCTTGACGAAAATTGTGATGGATATTACAGGTAAAAACGCATATATATTGATCTTTTTTTTTTTTTTAAATGATTAGTAATGTTACTCGAAATTGTTGTACGAAAAACCCGTTTTTTCGGTATTTGAAAAGGTATTTGTTATACTTTAGGGCACGTTCCAGTAATTTTAATTGGTTTTAACAGAAAAAGGAGTATTTATACTAATCAATATTAGCCGTGATTTCCCGTAAAATCGAGGTTTTCATGTCTTTAAATCAGATGGTGAAAATCACGTGGTATTTTATATTTATCTATTTTATAATTTAAACAGTTTTTATTTTGCTCTAAGATCCGAGGATGCTTCAACTGCTCGAGTAGTAAAAGTTTACACTACTATTAGACAAAACAGAGGAGGAAAACTTTTAAAGAAAAATTGATAAACTTTCAGAGTTATGTTTTATCGCAAGATGAATATTGTGATGAGCAAAGAGAGAAAGTGAAGCATAATTTCTCCCACTTGGAGCCATATTTAAAGAAAAAGTGGAGAGAAGCGCTTAAAGAGCAGAACTTTTTCTTAAAAAGTGTGACGAATGGTTACAAGGAACATTTGAAAAACCGAGGGTAAAACGTCGTTCTTCTGGTCGACCCACAAAGTTATTTGAAGAATCAAGTGAGAGGAGCAAACGTAGAAAAACAGAGGAAGTACGTAGTGCTGTAGATAAGGAAATAATAATGCGTGCTGCTCAAACATCCCTTCAAAGTTCTGGAGTGAGAATTGCATCCAGTATTCTAAAAGACATAAAAACTAACTCTCCCCAGATAGCCTAAGTATACCAGAAAATATACAAAATATCAAAGCAGTATGAACAACAGTCACATCTTAATCCAATGTTTGTAGAAGCTGTCCTATAAAGGAGACAGTATGAAAATAATAAGGAATAGTAACAAGAAGTATTATTTACATGTGTTATAGCAAGCAAGAAAGACTTGTTATCCGGCGAAAGAGGCTTATCGGCTAACTGAAACATGTGCTGAAATTAACTTACAACATTTATTGGATCACATGGCTACGAAGGATCGTACTAAAATAATTAAATCTAGAAGAAAATCAATCATTGACCCTCATATCGAAACGGGGATGTGACGGAGCGCAACAATCACAATTTATTCAAAAAATGCAAGAAGAAGATGTAATTGACAGTACCGTCCAACAGGGTGACTTCGGACAGTGGAGGTGACTTTGGACAATCGGTAGTTCGCTACTTCTTATTCGTATTTTACCGAATATATGCATTTTATCGACACTGTTTTAATGCAAGCTCATATATGCCAGTATTCTTTCAACCACAGTGGCGGTGGGTCGCGCTGCAAGCTAAACTTCGCCACGTGCTACGCTTTTACTGGAAAACTGAACTTAGTGATTACAAAAATAGTGAAAAAGTAAGTATTCTGCACAGAACTACTTAAAATCTGCACAATTTCCGACTATTTTGCTTATTATTACAACTATTTAAAAATCATTTGACAACGAAATTAATTTTTTTTCTAGAATAGTTTTTTTATACAGGCCCGTAACAAAAAAAATGTCTTTTAGGGGGTGACTTTGGACAATGCCACGAAAGTATAGAAAAGTGTTAGGCGGCCGTAGTTATCAGAACTACAATCAAGATAACCTAAAAAAAAGCTATAGAAGAAGTTAAAAACCGAACAAAGTCTTTAAGAAAAGCGTCAGAATTCTATGGTGTTCCAAAATCGACCATAAGCAACGGTGTCAATGAAAAACATACAAAAAAAGCAGGAGGTCAGTGTTCTTAGTGTTGTTGAAGAAAATCGTCTAGTTTTGTTAATACAAAGTGCCTATGAATGGGTATTTCCACTAACTGAGTATGATATCAGAGAAATAGTAAAACAATATTCGAATAGGAAAGGTGCTAATATTGAAAAATTCCATGACAATATGTCCGGACGCGATTGGTCAAAATCCTTTCTGTCTCGTCATAAAGAATTAACTGTAAGATTAAGCCAAAATATAAAACGGCTTCGTGCGAAAGTTTCTGCCCAAGCTATAACTGAATATTTTACGGAACTAGAAAAAGCATTAGAGAATACTGATGCAGCAAATATTGTTAACTATGACGAGACCAACTTTAGCGATGATACTGGTAAAGCCAAGGTCGTTTGTAAACGCGGTGTAAAACACTGCCACAGAATTATGGATTCAACAAAGACAAGCATAAGTGTGATGATATCTGCTTCAGTAAATGGAGAACTTTTATCACCTTTTGTTGTATACAAGGCTAAGCATCGATATCAAGAATGGTAGGAAAATGGTCCTCCTGGATGTGAATTAGTAAGTCGGGCTGGTTCGAGGCAGCAACGTTTTACGAGTGGTTTAGTAAAATACTATTGACATATTTTCGAAACAAGGAAGGAACCAAGCTACTGATTGGAGATAACCTTTCCAGCCATTTAACCACAAAAGTTATAAAGGAATGTCATAAAAATATAAAATTCATTTTGTTGCCACCAAACTCGACACATCTGTGTCAACCCCTTGATGTGTCGTTTTTTGGGCCTTTAAAGAAGGGGTTGGTGAAAAATATTGACGGAATGGAAATACCAGAGGAAAGGTGCTTTTCGGAAATCAAACTTTCCACAGCTATTGCAAAGAACACTACAGTTCATTCAAGCTAAGTCCGAAGTAAATATTCTTTCTGGATTTCGAGGATGTGGAATAGTTCCGTTTAATCCGCAAGAAGTCATTAAACGTTTACCAAATCATATGAGGAGTGATGAAGAAACAGGTACTACTATGCTTGATCAATCTTTATTGGATTTCTTAAAAGAAAACATAAACCCTCAGGAAAATAACAAAAAAGTAAAACGAAAGCGGATAAATGTACTACCTGGTCGAGAAATTGGTAAAGAGGATATAAATGCAGCTCTAGCAAGACCTTCAACTTCAGGTTGTCAAAAAACTGCAAAATCTTCCCAATCTATTGCTTTCGAGAGTGATCCTTCATATGATTCGGATTCACAGTCAATGCCATTGAAAACACTCATACAAAATCAAAAGAAGGCGAAGACAACAGAAACTGCAGAATTACATGTTAACGAATTTGGGATCATTGCTATTCCTGTAAATAAATCCATGAAGAATAAATATTATGTAGGAAAAATTATTAGTAAATAAGGAAATCATATACATGTGAAGTTTCTAAGAAAGAAGAACACCGGAGAAGGTTGTGTTTTTGTATTTCCAATCATAGATGATGAAAGCGACATTGTAGCAGAAGACTTTTTTAAAAATTAATCATACTCGAGCAACGCAGAGACCGTTATACTTTTGAAAATTTACCTATAAATATTAATATTGAATAACTACAGTTCTTATTAAACGCATTTGTTATGTATATAAAAATATGTGTTATGTGTATAAAAATATGTATTCGAAGTCTTCTCATTGGTGCGGAAACATCGAAACCTGTACGATTTACATATGTGTTCAAAGTTACCCCAACCTACGAGGTGACTTCGGACACTTTTAAAATAAAAAAATAAAAATTTCCAATGGCGTAAAATAAAATTTGTGTTAGTATTTGGATTCTACGATAATTGAGCTACACTTGGTAGTCTGGGTATTATTTTAGTTTGGAAGAAATATGAAGAAAACTCTAAAAACTGTCCGAAGTCACCCTGTTTGACGGTAACATTTTTCAAAGTTGCTTTATTCTACCACAATTAATTTGCGGGTCATCTTCAGAAAGTTATTTGGTAGAATCCAACTTCCTCTTCGCCATGATACTATGGGTCAATGAGGATTAGATTTGCTAAAGAAACAATGGATATTATAAATTCTGAAATTACTTACATAGAAAATGCAATAAACGCTTTGGAAAACAGCGAATTCGTATAAGGAGACATTTCTTTTTTCATGAAACATATAATGACGCTAATTATGATCGATACAAAAGTATGCCATGCTGCTCCTTCAACTACTTCAACAATGAGATACTACATTTGTGGTGCTTGTTCAAACTAGTTTAATGACCTCAATGTAAATAACCGGTCAAGTGCAAGTTAAACTTGCACAATTAGTGTTCCGTACGTTGATTGCTTTTAAAATAAAAAATGTTGTTACAGTGGTATAAAATGATCAGTGACTTCACAAAACACACCCCAAATGAGTTTTCAACAAAGTTTGTTTTCAATCTTTACTGAAAATTGATGCCCTTGAAATTTTTGTTTTTTTTATGTACCAGATAAATTATTAAAGGTGATGCACTCGTGATAATTTTCGTTCAATCTACATCCACTGGAGAATATTCCAGAATTTTTTCAAAATTTTTTGATTAGTACTTTTCGAGATAAGGTGGAGGGACAGCGATTTTTCGCGATTTTTTTAAAAATACTTCAAAGAAAAGTGTGCGCAAGTATTACATTGTATATGTATTTTTTACTCGTGTTTTCACAAGCTTTCATTTGACACCACACTCGATGACCTACTAAAAAAATTTTTATTTCACCTCCGATTTCACCTCCCAAAACTAACCCCTTAAGTAAAAATTTGACATTCAAAACTACACGGCTTTGATGAGGCCAGCAATTCCTATATTATTACCAAACTTCAACTTTCTATGACAAATAATTTCGGAGAAAATCGGGTGTGACAGACAGACGGACAGACAGACAGACATATACCGAAGTGATCTTACAAGTGTACCGTACGGAACACTAAAAATTACGTCGAGACAGATGCATTACAGTTTGGCCTGTCTGTATTGTACGCTAGGATCCGATTATTCGAAAGTATTCTGCATTTACCATACAAGCTTACTATGTGGCAGCTAAGATCGAACAGTGACAAAGAAATTGTCAAGCAAAAAAAGGCAAGAATACAGGCAAAATTCAGGGAGCGAACGGTTAATCATAGATAGTGCCAAAAGCTGGATTTGGTAACACCAATGGTGGTTGTACAAGTAGGAGAGATTTTTGGCTAATCCAGAGGTGGCCGCTCAAAATTTCCGGTGACACCGGTTAATATCATAAATTGCTTGAAAGTGATTTTGGAAGTAATATCGAGGGGTCATAAAGTCGACTTGAAAAACTTTGCAGACTATGGATACGAGACCGTCAAAATTTATGTGGAGTTATATCCCTGGCATCCCATGGCTCCTACGATGCAAAAAATATTATTTCAGGGTGCAATAGTAATGGAAAAGGCACTTTTGCCCATTGGATTACTGTCCGAAGAAGCAGCAGAGGCGCAAAACAGACACTTTCGCCAGTACCGGCAAAATTTTGCTAGAAAATTCTCATGAGAAGAATGCAATTTAGATATCCTCAACACATTATTGCGCAGCTCAGATCCTTTAATATCCAGTGTAAGGCTAAAACCCAAAAAAAGATCTATGTCGTTTAGTAAAGAAGCAATATAGATGCTTGTTTCTGCTGAACTGAATATTAACGACGAAAGTTCCGCCGAAGAAGAGAAATCTCCAGAGGAAGTCAAGGAATGGAGCTCGGGCGCGGACTAAGAGACGTGGGATTCTTAATCGTGAATAATTATTTTTGTAATTTTTGTTTCAGCCAATATAAAACATATTGGCATTTTTCTCAATATACTGTTTTTTTTTATAAAGTAATATGTATTTTTCTTTAAAATATGCAAAGCTTTCACTGCTATATTTAGAAATAAAACCCAATCTAAAAACAAAAAAAATAATTTTGGCCGCATAAAACGCTGAGATACTCTTATGTGCGTCAAAAGGAAAGTACTGTATTAAAATTTGAACAACTGTAATATTTCTTATATATTTCAAGGCCTTAACTCTCGACTTTCATATCAAATTAAGTTGCAAAAGTGTTAGTTAGTGACATTTACTATTTATAATATTTTTATTGCTAAAGACTAGAGGAAACTGGACAACTAAAAGTTTTAAATTCCCTATTTTAGTTGAGGATCACATTTTAGAGCCTTTTTGTGAATCTGACTGTTCTGGTTTTGGCTATCCTTGAAGCCAAATCAACGACAGATTACGTGCTTGCCATGCTGTATTAGAAGTTAGGACATGTCACTGAATACCTTTCTACTACAAGAATGAAAAACAGAAGTTTTGGCACTTATTTCTATGTACCTTCCACACTACCACTCTAAAAAAGATAAAACGCATATGTGATCGAATATAATAATAATATAAATTTTTTATCCAAGAGTTTTACTTTAAGAATACCCATTTACAGTCAGTCTAAAAAGTCTCCATACACCACCTGCTTCTATACTATTTTTCTGTCATGTTTAACTAATTAATTGGAACTATGAGAAAACATGTTCAAATTAATATTTGAAACTTAACCAAGGAGGACTAGTATTAAAAATAACTACGGGACATTTTATTTAGAAGTTACATCATTGTTATAAAAATGTAAACAATAGTAATGTCAAAAAAGTCTCCATATACTTAACAATTACAAATAATAGTTTGACGGAGTTTAACGGAAAATAACAACTTCGTTTAAAATAATATTTAGTGAGACCGCCGTTGACCTTGATAATCTCCTGACACCTTTTTGTCATGCTTGCAGCCAGCTTTCTAGTAACTCTGCTGGTATGTTCTCCCATTCTTCATATTCTGTTTTTTAATTCTTCTCTATTTGGAACATAATGTTTGCCAACGCACCGCTTAAGTTCTGCTGTTGCTGTCACACAATATGGGTCATCCATTCTCACACCAAATTTGCGGTATGTTTCGGATCATTTTCCTGTTGGATATCTTTTTTCGAGTGCTAATTTTTGGACACTTTCTCTAAATTGTCTCTCAAAATGCTCAGATATACATGCTGATTCAATGTACCATTAATAAAAATGTAAATTTTCAACCCCTCTAGCGGACATGCATCCCCAAAGAAGAACACTGCCACCCCTTGTCTCACCCTGGAATAAATGTTTTTAATATCGAATGCGGTTTTCTTCTTTTTCTAAACTTTAGTGCTGCCATCAGACCCAAAAAGGTTAATTTTAGTTTTCATCATTAAAGATTACGAATTCCCAAAAATTCAGGAAGTTTAGTAACGTATTTCCTAGCAAAAGCTGACCGCTTTTTTAGATTGGTTTCGAAAATTAATGGCTTCTTCCTGGTTGCACACGCCTTAAAGCCTGCTCTTTGTAAATAATTTTTTAGTGTTTGTGAACAAACATTTTTCGAAAATAGTTCCCGTATTTCTTCTTTTAATTTTGGTGCATTTTTTCTTGGGATCTATAATTATTCGTCTAACATATTGGCCTCTTCATGTGGAGCATGGAGTTTTTTGGGACGACCGGTCGAATGGTCGAATTTTATAGGAACCCGTTTGATTTATATTGGTTTACAAAGTACTGAACAGTAGCATGCGACTTTTTAACAACTTTTTCTATATTTCTGTTCATCTTTCCAGAAATCAATTATGATCTTTTGAACTTGAAATTGAATTTCATAACTTCTCTCACTCATTTTTAATACTACTTTGAAAACCCACTGCAAAATTAGCAGCAACAAGTGACAGATTATAAAGTATGGCCGAAAGTTATTAATTTGTTCTCGGTTTAGCGAGATAGCTTAAAAAAATGCGGCTAATTATACCGTGTTTTTTCAATGCAGTTTTTGAGTGTATGGAGCCTTTTTTGACATTAATTTTGTTTAAATTTTTATAACTATGATATAACTTCTAAATAAAATGTTTCGTAGTTGTTTTCAATACTAATCCTCGTTGGTTAAGTTTCGAATGTTAATTTAAACATGTTTTCCAATTAATTAGTTAAACATAATAGAAAAATAGTATAGAAAGCATATGGTGTACGGCGACTTTTTGAACTGACTGTATATTACAAATGAAAAAATATTTAGAAAACTATTTTTATTTATTTAAATATTATGATCTTGATCATTCACTTTTTTATTGCATAAATTATTTTATTTCACACAAATTTTAAACTTACTTAAAACAAAGATCACAAAAACAATATTTAATAAATAGTCCATATTCTAACAATGTTTAGTAAGACTTCTTCTTGACCCAACACTAATCAAATTTATTGCAATTTTTAAACGACCTTTGCTTTGAGAATACCACATTTAAGAAGTGACGTTCTGATCAGTAAGAGTAATATAACTGGCTGGTTATATCAGTTAAAGTTGTCGGGATTCGCATAAGAAACCACATTACTTCATTATTAGAATTTTTTAAACTTGTCAATAATAATTCCCTTCTTATATACACTGTTAAAAATAATATATGTATTATTATTCTCATTTTAATACGTATGTATTGTAATATTATTTAAATATAATATTTATGTATGTTAGCTAAAAGACATATTAATATGTGCCCTTAGGGGTTACATGCACCTGGGTGCTGCAAAAAGATTATTAAGTGAATAATATAAAAGAATGGCAATTATATATTGTATTGTGTTTGATTATATGTAAGAAATTTTTTTTTAAAGGTTTTAAATGTTAACATTATTTTTTATTGGGTTAAATGGCCAACTGATGAAAACTATGGCTCGTCCTTGTTTACAGGATAAGTTCACAAAAAGTAATCCAATGTGCAAAAACAAAAATTAGTCTTATAAAATAATGTACTAGATAACAATTTTCGAATTTTTTTTTCAAAAAAAAAAAAGAAAAATTAGGTTTTTCAAACTTTAGTATGCAATTTCCGACTAAAAAATGTATGTTTAACTAGCCGTGCCCGTGGCTCCGCTCGCGTGGACTAGATTCACCTTTATCGTCACTGCTTATTCGTTATGTTTAGATTATTACATAGCTCGAGGGCGATAGAGGCCCATGACTTGGTTGCATAGTTGTCTCCACTTTTTTAGTCACCCGTTAGTTTTTCCCAGTGCGGAATCCCATCAACTCCGGATCTTGCTTTACTGCCTGAATCCATGTAGATCGTGGTCTAACCCTTGCCTCTTCTTTAAACCACTCCTCTTATTAGGGCTTGCTTTTGCCTATCTTTCCTCCTTCATCCCTGCCACGTGTCCCAACCATCTTAATCGCTGGCTTTGGGGGGGCTTATAAGGGGTTTCGTATATAGGCATTTTAATTCGTAGTTTGTTCTTCTTCTCCACAGTTCCTCTTCTTTCCTTCCTCCGTAGATTATTCTCAAAGCTTTCCTTTCCCACACTTCCAACGTCTCCTTTTCTCTTGCATTCAGTTTCCACGTTTCGCATCCATATGTCACCGTGGGTCTGACAACTGTCGTATATATTCTTTCTTTTGGTTTTCTTGATATATTCTTTGATATCAATATTGGATTCATTGCCCTCAAACATCTCTGTCCTTTCGCTATTCTTTCTTGTCCACTCTCTGTTATTGTTACTCCCAAATAATTAAAATTTGCCTACTTTTTAAAACATATATTTTTTCCCTAAGTTGTTTATTATATTTAAACTTTTGTTGTTTTTATTATCCTTCTTCTTTGTAATTTCCACGTATTTTGTTTTTTCATCATTTATCTTTAGTCCTCTCATCCTTCCCCTTTCTTCTATCCTACTTATGGCTTTTTGAGGTTCTCTTTTGCTCTTGCAATCACTGCTATATCATCCGCATAGGCCAAGCATTGGCAGGTTTGTTGGTATATCGTTCCATTTGTTTTTGTTTCTCACTCCCGGATTATCTTCTCTAGTATCACATTAAATAGACATGTCGATACTGGATCCCCCTGTTTTAATCCTCTGTTCACCTTAAACTTGTCTGATACTTTGCCCTCAACCAACATTCTATTTTCTGTGTCATTCAGGGTCATTCTCACCATGCGAATCAATTTACTTGGAATTTTTAGTGTTTTTTTCCATTACCTTGTAGAGGCCTTCTCTATTTACAGAGTCATATGCTTCTCTGAAATCCACAAAGACCAAGTGTAGTGCCAAATTTTGTTCTAAGCTATTATCTTGGATTTGCTTAATCGAAAATATCTGGTCTGCAACCAATCTAATTTTCCTGAATCCACACTGGTACTCTCCCAGAATAGACTCGGCTTTCTCTTCTAGTCTGTTTTCGACAGTCACCACTACTATCTAGTAGACGAGATCCAGTAAGGCTATTGGTCTATAATTAGCACATATAGTTTTTTTCTCCTTTTTTGTATGTTGGACAAATGAGCGACTCTCTCCAGCTCACTGGCATCTTTTCTGTTTCCCATAATTCTTGCACCAACCGGCATATTTCATTCTTCAGATCTACTCCTCCAGCCTTTATCATTTCTGCTGTTATACAATTTCAAACCCGGGGCCTTATTCTTTTTTTGGGTTCTGAGTATTTCTTTTATTTCTTCTTTGCAGGGTTGTTTGTCCCCACCCGCACTTCAGTTAATTTTGCTTCCTATTTCTCATTCAACTCCTCATTTCCATCTCCATTTAATATTTCTTTAAAGTATTCCGCCCATCTATTCAGTCTTTCTGCCAAGTTTACTTCTAAACTTCCATCTTTCTTCCTACATGTTAACATTTTGTCTCTGTTTATTCGTCTGTATTTCATAAAAAAAAAACACGTAAATCGGATAAGTGGTTCTTGAGTGCTAAGCGCACTAATGGACAGACAGAGAGACGTTACGTTTTTTATACATTATGGATTTTTTTGTGATATATATTAAATTAAGAATTAAAAAAAAACACGTAAATCCGATGAGTGGTTCTCGAATGATAAGCACACTAACGGACAGACAGATAGACAGAGAGACGTTGCGTTTTATATATATTATATAGATTATTATTATTATTATTATTATATAACCTGGCCAGAGAACACATGTATGAATTAAAAAAAAACACGTAAATCGGATAAGTGGTTCTAGAGAGATAAGCGTGCTAATGGACAGACAGACAGACAGAGAGATGTTGCATTTTATATATATTACAGATATTCTTTGCTACAAGATATTGTTCTATATTTAATGGTTTAGGCAGAACAAAAGAACGCGCTTGCGGCAAACTTTTTTTCCGACTTGATTCACTATTATCGTCACTGCTTATTCCTTATGTTATCTAACGTAATAAAATATAGGCTATAACCTGGCCAAAGAACATATGTTTGTTTTAAATAAAAAGCACTCAAATCGGATAAGTGGTTCTCCAGTGATAAGCATACTAACGGACAGACAGACAGACAGAGAGACATTGTATTTTTATATATATTATAGATTATGGATAAAAAATTGTCTATTGAAAAAATTTAAGAAACCCCTAGATATTTTGTAAAAAAAGTAATTATTAAGATTTAAAGAAAAAAAAAGTAATAAAATATTAAAAATTGACTGAGTAATATGGCAGACAGTGTCTGAAAACAAGTAGCGGTCCCAATCCGAAGTCAGGTCACATTTAATTCTGTACCTTTGTAATGGAATGGAATATTCTTATTTTTTTTTTGAATAATTCTTAGGAGTATAGAGAATAAAAATTCGTAAAAAATAGAATTTTTGAAAAGTTCGAGGTGCATGTAACCCCTTCATCATCATCATCATCATCAATCTCTCTCCGCCCACTGTTGGACATAGGCCTCTTTCATGTTCCTCTATCTTCTCCTGTCCTGTGCCACCTCATACCATCGCCTGCCTGCATGTTTTTCTCACATCAGAGAACAACTATAAATATGGGCTTATACTGGCAATTACCCTTTTACAATAAATCTTTTTTCATGTCATACATTATTAATTATTATTTAATATTTTTCGCGGTGTACAGAATGGGATTTTAATGATTTATATATAATTTTAATAACAAAACGGGTTTTCCGTCGATATATAGATATAATTATGTTTTAAATTTGTTTTTTCCGTAGTTAGAAATGTTGTCTTTGCAAATTAAATGTTGTGCATTTTGATTAGTATTAAGATATCAACATTATTTGATAACCTCTGTTTTAAATAAGTTTTAAACCGAGTTTTAAAAATACTAGATAAAATGATTTATTTGAAAAATAATGCAATGTGGTAATAATACAAACAAGTGAATCCTCTAAATGTTACTAAACTTGTTAGCCTAAGTGGGTTGGTTATTTTAGAATAAAAAGGTGGCTAATATATGCAATAAAACATTTTTGGTGGAGTAACTGCTCGAAAAACCATACCAGCGAATTATTGACACAATTTTTCAGTGGAATCTTTTATTGGCTAATTAGGTACAGTCTACATATTATGCCTTAAGATAGATACATGTCAAGTACCTAACTAACTTAGCCTAGGTAAGTATTTATATAAATCTATTGGGAGAACTTAAGATATCTGAATTTAAGATATTTCATCAATATAAACATAAAATGAACTTAAGAGTAACTTAAGCTAATCCTGAGGAAGGGGGGTTAAATGCCTATAATTCCAAATACTTTATTGGATTTTAGTAAGTCTTTTAGACTTTAAAAGCTTGTCTGTAGTGCATTTTTATGGATTTTTTTATGGTACTATTTCTGGAGAATTTTACAGAAGTTAAATAAGAGAAAAACTCGGAAAAAGGTTTATTTAATATACATATATATATATATATATATATATATATATATATATATATATATATATATATATATATATATATATATATATGATATATATATATATATATATATATATATATATATATATATATATATATATATATATATATATATATATATATATATATATATATA
>JAHKBH010003745.1:0-10000 GCA_019049505.1 Pachyrhynchus sulphureomaculatus
GGAAACTTGGAAACAAAATTAGAAAATAAAAATATTTTATCGTCAGAAACTAATAATGGTAATAAAAATTTGTAATTTTCATGATATGTAGTTTAGTAACTGTGTTCTGCACTTTAACATTTTCGCCTAACTCTTCAAACAAACAGGTTAAGTGTGTAATAAATTTAGCACGGATCACCCTGTACAAAGCCTTTACATTAAATATTTTTTCTACTGACAATTTAACTTTGCCAACACCAATGAGCCACTCGGAATATTACACAAAAACATTTATTCTATTTAGGTTTTTTATACTAAAAAAGTACAATGTAAATATTACCTATTCTGAAATGTTTGCTGCACGATAAGAGAGCCGAAGGTTTAGGGTTGGCGTATTTGCTGACACTACAATATCTGAAGTGGAAGATAAAACTCTTATCGTTAAGTTCTATGCTACGGTGGAATCAATATTTACTGCGATTTATATTCGTCGGCCTTGTTTTAATATGTAAAGTTTCCTGTATGTAGGTAGAGTTTAAGAACCGGGTACATATTTAACATAAAATAGAGGATTAAGCAAAAATGGAATATCAAAAATATTCTTTTTAGCGTTCTGTACGGAATACTTATAAGATCACTTCGGTGTCTGTCCGTCTATCACACCCGATTTTCTCCGAAATTATTATACGTAGAAAGTTGAAATTTGGCATTAATATAGGAATTGATAACCTCATTAGAGCCGTGTAGTTTTGAAAGTTAAATTTTGACTTACGGAATTAGTTTTGGTGGTTGAAATCGAAAGTGAAAAAGAAAAATTACCAGATAATCTAGTGAGGTGTCAAATGTAAGCTTGTAAAAAAGTAGCATTCAAGAATATATATATAATGCAATACTTGCGCATACTTTTCTTTGTATTATGTATTTTTTAAAAAAATTGCGAAAATGGCTGTCTTCCCCTTATCTCGAAAGTGCTCATCAAAAAAATTTTGAAAAAAACCTGGAGTATTCTTCACAGGGTGTAGATTGAACGAAAATTATCATATATTTTATCTGGTATTTAAAAAAAAAAAACAAAAATGTTAAGGTCATCTGTTTTCATTAAAGATGGGAATAAAATTTGTTGAAATCTCATTTGGGGTGTATTTTGTGAAGTCGTTGATCATTTTGTATCTCAGTCACAAAATTTTTTATTTTAAAAGCAATCAACGTACGGAATACTAACTGCGCAAGTCCGACTTGCACTTGGCCTGTTTTATTTAATATATATAATAGAGTGAATATTTATACATGTTAGTATCAAGAGATTATTTTAGATAGAAATAAATGGGCACCATCTCATTTCCATTTTTTATTTTTCTCTTGACACGTATCATATTCATGCAAGATTTGCCATAAATAAAATGTACTTGACTAGATTTTTTACTATACTTACCTCGCACTTAGGCCATGGTGCAATAAGTATGTCTATAACGCAGGCCCTGTTATGCGGTAACGTGGCAGTCATCGACAAAATATCAAAGCCCACATTGCTGCACAGACATGTTATTGGTGGGAGATCGCTAGGACCAGACGAGACAGTGAGAACAAGTCTGTTCTTGGGTACTACAGGGGATAGCCAAATGAATCCTTCTGGTTTATTTTGCTTGGTGGTAAGCCTCCCTAGGACATACCATACTTTAGTCTCATTTATTGTAACGTAAAAATACAATTTAGATTTTGAAAATATTTAATTAGTTAGAATATTTAAACATTTCACCAAGTAGATTTAAAGTCATATCCTGGTGCTATGCAAATATTAAAATAAATGGAGAGATAAGACAGCGGAAATAAATAAGAAAAACCATTTCCATTGGTTAAAACTTTTAAGTTAGAAGTTGAGATGAGAACCTATTTAACTTATTTAAAAGTTTTAATCAATAAAAATTATTTAAGTAAAAGTTTTCTGAACATATTTACCATTTATATTTTCAAAGATAAATAATATTTGCAAACATGGATTTCCTGCTAAAAGAAATACTTAATATATCATTTCTCAAACCATCAATATAATTTTGAAGTACTTAGATGTAATGAAACAGACGACATATATTTTTGTTCCTTGTTCGACAATAATATTTTATTTTATAAAGTCGGAAAAATTGAAATAAAGGGAACTGAAATCTTAGTTCTTTCACAGATCTCAAATAGTTAAGTTATCAAACAGCCTTAAACATTACAAACAAAAAGATATTTGAACATCATTGTTTTATAACGATCAATGATTTTACATTAATACCTGTTTTTAATTTAAACAACAAGATCTTTCCGGAACTTAAACATCGACAATTTTAATTTTGGAGTAAAGATACATTTCCACGAGGCATGCAGGAGGTTGTTTGTTGATGTCTGCCGATGCCGAAAAACAAATCTCAAACTAAATTTGACCTAAACTCAATTAATATAATTTTTCCAAATGATTTACTTGTGTACAAGAGTATGTTAGATTTTATCCCAGCAAAAATGAATCAAATCAACTTTTTGGGTGTGACTATCCTAAATTGCTATGGAATATACATTAAACAACTATAAGAACGCTACATTTCAGCTATTACTGAAAAAAAAATAAACAAAATTAAAACAAAAAGAGGAGTGCTATATGGCAAGACCTAAGCTGTTTATATTGACTTTGAAAGAAATGTTCAAACAACTTAATTGGAACAATAAGGACAAATCCATAAAACCAAGAACAGCTACTCATCTGCATTTAGTCACATCGTATTTATATATAGGGCAGCAGGTCGAAATTAGTAAAAACAATTTTAAAGCAGATTTTAAAAAGAAGGATTTCGCTAGCTTGGCGTAATTTTTGCAAATTGCAAAAAGTATTTAACTCAAATCTACACCATCAAGGCATCAAGGTGTTCGATCAGCAAATACTGCCGGTTCTGACATATGGTACAGAAAACATGGGCCATGAATAACAGCAAAAAAAGAAAGTTTCCAGATCACACAAAAGGACATGGAAAGGCGAGGTTGGGAATAAAACTGAGATATCGCATAAAAAATAAAGAGATAAGAAGAATAGCCAAAGTAGCAGACGTAACCGAGCGGACCTGCAAGTTGAGATGGAACTGAGCAGGACATGTGACCCGCATGACAGATAATCGATGGACCAAGAAGCTTGTGGAATGGAGACCACGAAGACAGAAGATCTGTCAAGACCACAAAATTGTTGGACAGGTGATATTAAGCATTTGGTAGGTACTGATTGGATGAGACAAGCTCAAGACAGACAACATTGGAGAAACCTGGCAGAGGTCTACATACAACGATGGATGAACGGCTGATGATGATACATGAAACTGATATGTACAGTAAACTAACTTACGTAGTGGGAAAAGGTCACCATTTTCAACTAGTTGGACACCACCAGTTTTAAACACGTTACATTGCTTTTGGATTGTTTCTTTGGATCTCTTGAGAGTGTTAATTTATATTTCTTTATTAGCTTTTGCGAGATCAAAGCACATCAAGGTTAGTTAAAGGA
This sequence comes from Pachyrhynchus sulphureomaculatus, assembly GCA_019049505.1. Taxonomy (NCBI): domain Eukaryota; kingdom Metazoa; phylum Arthropoda; class Insecta; order Coleoptera; family Curculionidae; genus Pachyrhynchus; species Pachyrhynchus sulphureomaculatus. The sequence goes on from JAHKBH010003745.1 coordinate 3,506, forward strand.
TCTAGTACATCAAATCTGCGAAAGAGTCGACTATTTTGTGTACAATCGTTTTAATTAATTGTTTAAAATCTTGTAAAACTTCCGAGCATTGCATTTTTTTTAAAAAAAAATATGATACCTAAACAAGATCTAAAATTCTATTAAAATTTTTCTCAAAATTATCTCTTTCTTTTGCTGACACGCTTTAAAACAAACTATATAACATATAAATAATATAATATTTACAAATAAGAGAAAAACTGTGTAAATCACAAAAACTGGAAAAAATTTAGAGCGCAACTATAAAATGTACCGACGAAAATGAAAAATCATTCCGGTAGGTGGTTCTCGAGTGATAAGTGCATTAACGGACAGACAGACATACAGAGAGACATTGCATTTTATAGATATTATTATTCTTTGCTACATGATATTGATCCATATTTAATGGTTTAGGCAGTGTATTGCAAGAGAACGCGCTAGCGCCAAACTTTTTTTTCGACTTGATTCACTATTTTCGTCACTGCTTATTTCTTATGTTACCTAACGTAATAAAATATATCCTACAACCTGGCCAGAGAACATATGTATGTTTTTTAAAAAAAAAAACACGTAAATCGGATAAGTGGTTCTCCAGTGATAAGCGCACTAACGGACAGAAAGACAGACAGAGAGACGTTGCATTTTATATATATTATAGATGTTACGTTGTAACTTCTATAAATAGTCATTAAGTTTTAAAATTTAATTAAAAATTTTAACATCTGTGTGTTTTTTAAAAATAAAAGTAAAATAAAAAATTCTTTGAAAATGCCCTAAACACAAGGGCGAAACGTCGAGAGGGTGTTTCTTTTAAACAAACGAACCAAAATTTCAAGAAATAATAAACAAATGTTATAAAAAAATGGTTCAGAAAAATTAAATTATATGTATATATATATATATATATATATATATATATATATATATATATATATATATATATATATTAGGGTGACCGCAAAAAATCGATGTCGGAATTTTGTTCGTCTGGACCCCACAAAACGATTCCCCCCCTTTCCAGATATTGAAATAGCCGAAATTTGAGCTCGATTAAACGACGTTAACCCGTGCCGCTCGTCGCTCAAAGTTTGAAAAAATCCAAAATTTTGGCCAAAAAGCTGACATATGGAGCCATAACTCCAAAACGGTAAATAATAGAAACACGCTTGATATCTCAAAAGAAAGCTAATGTTCTTCAAAATTTATATTCTATACATAATTGTTGTTATTTTAAGTCAAACCGAGTTACAACAACCTTTAGCCCCAAAAACGTGACCTGGTACCAGTAGGAGCCAGTTTGGGAGTATTCTAAGAATTTTACGGGTTTTTCCATAATGTGTCTCGGAATTAACATTTTTTTTGTTAAAAAGTATTTTGGAACTCAATTTTCAAACATAAAGAGCCTTTTGTTCAAATTTAATCTTTTATTATATGGGGATTACCTGACTAGTTTACCAAAGAAAGACCCGTTTGACAGGTAAAAAGGAGGGTGAATCTAATTTCTATTTTAGGGATGGTGATTTTACTTCAGCGTACAACCGACCTTTTATTTATTCAGTTTAGTTTCTAAAATGCCTTTGAACTGGTTAGATCGAACAATTATCTAGTGAAGATATTTTAACGTTTTTTTTTTTAATTTTCCAAGTGTGTGTTATTGTTTTTATAACTATTATAGTATTATTTTAAAAGACATTTGAAAACATTTTATTGAAATTAAAGTTTGCAATATATTTTGTTTCATTTTCCAAGTTAACTGTTATTTACCTATTGGCCTCTGAAATGGCATCCACATCAGGTGTACAAAGCCGGACCAAGGATAAAATATTTCTTGTGGGCTATCCCATTCACCAGATCACCGGTTGTAAACTACCCTCAAATCGTCAAGTTTTGTGTGCTTTATTTTACAATTTACGTACTGTAAATTAACTGTAAGAGAATCAGCAAAACTTACAATACGAGAAGTGTTCATTTTTTGGGAGAAAGCTCGAATCCCGAGTAAACATGAGCAAGATGCAATTACTAAGCTGGAAAAACTTCACGCCGAGTGGAGAACTCTTCAAGAAGACCGGAAGAAAACATCGAAAACGGCCAAGAACAAATTTAAACAGTTGAAAAGTTGGATGATCTCTTTGATATTGCTCAACAAGATGCCTTGGCTCTGATGAAATCGGAAGAAGATAAGGCGTTTTTCGTGAAACAGAGGCAGAAGGGCCGCCCAGGTTCCATGACTGGAGTGGATCTCAAGTTGTCTCGAGCTGAAGAAATCAAGGTGCAAAAGGAACTTGCAAAAATGAACCGACAAATCCAAGAAGCAACTTTTGATAATGGTGAGTTTTTTTTTTATTATTAGTATTCTAAAAAATAGATAAACAAATAAGTAAATAGTTTCATTATAATTGAAAGAAAATTGTAGATGAGAGCATGATTTGGCATCTTTATGATTGAGTTTATATTTTTTAAATAATACCTTTTGATAATTAGAAGTAGGTAATTTAGTACCTATGTATTATTACTATTCTGCTAAAACGACAAGTTTTTATAGTCTTTTTTTTTTTCTTTCTTTTGTTGCTTCTTAGAGACGGATGATGAAGACAAGTTCGAAGAAGACACTGAAGAGGACAACATCTACCAGGAACTTGAGAGCTTGGAGGAAATGGACATCCCTGAAGAAACTGCAGAAGATCCAGGACCAAGAGACCTGAGAGCAAGAGAATGAAAGTTTCATTTGCAAGGGGCGTTAAAGAGATTTTAAACATGAAATTGTCCATTTTATTAGATCTAGGTAAGGTATCCAACAGAAATGCCACGAGAATTTTAATAGCTACTCTAGAAGCACTAAACCTTGACCCTCTTGAGTACAAAGTCTCGAAAACTTTATTACATGATAGAAGGCAAATGTTCAGAGAACAATATAATAAAAAAAATTTTGATAAAATAAACATTCCTGAAAAAGAGCCCGTGGTTGTCCATTGGGACGGTAAACTTTTACCGGGTGTTTTAAAAAATGAACAATGTGAGCGAATAGCTTTTCATATAGCGAAAAGGAACAGCTGCTGGGAGTTCCTGTAACAGCAAACTCTAGAGAGGAGCAAGCCGTAGCCGTATATGAATGCCTACATGAATGGGGTCTTCTCAACACCGTCAAGGCGATGTGCTTCGACACTACAGCATCCAACACAGGAAGACTCAAAGGAGCATGCGTCATATTGGAGCAAATGTTAGGAAGAGAATTATTATACCTAGCTTGCCGTCACCATATCTTGGAAATTCTGTTAAGAGGTGTATTCGACACAAAAATGGGATCAACCACTGGACCTCATCCAGATTTTCAAGAGATTCCTCACTGCGTGGCCCAAGATAGACAAAGGAAAATACGACACAGGTATCTGTGACAATCTAATACAAAAGCAGCTAACTCCAGAAGTAATTGCAAATGTTACTACTGAATTCGAGACCAAATTAACTGAGAGCCACCCCAGAGATGACTACAAGGAGCTATTGCAGTTGGTTCTCGTATTTATTGGATCACTAGACGGCAATGTTGTGGGTTTTAGAACTCCAGGAGCCATTCATCACGCTAGGTGGATGGCAAAGGCTATTTACTGCTTAAAAATGTTTATTTTTCGTCGTCAATTTAAGATGTCTAAAGAAGAAGAAAGTTCTGTGCGTGCCATTTCTGTTTTCCTAGTTAAAATTTATTGTAAAGCTTGGTTCAATGCTCCAAGAGCTCATCTTGCACCAAAGCAAGATTTAGGTATTTTGCATAGTCTGTTAGACTATAAAGAATGTGACGACGACATTGCAGAAATAGCCCTGACCAAATTTTCGAACCATTTGTGCTATTTGAATGCAAAGTTGGTGGGATTATCGTTTTTTGATCCCACCATTACAGACGATGAAAAGTTGTTAATGGCTAATAAATTGCTCAGTAGCACAGATGAACCATCACAGCACGCTAGGGTTGTAAATCCAAAAGTTAGGAAAGAAAAATTAAAAGAGGTAGTTGATGGAGGATTGGTAAATTTTACTTACCAAAGAAACGTTTACATTCTTTGACCAATTTAATATAAAAACAGATTTCCTAAGACAACATCCAAACACCTGGCCTCAAAATAATGACTTCCAAGAAGGATTGAAAATTGTCAAAACATTAAAAGTAGTTAATGATATGGCTGGTGTTAAATTAATAACCGACTTTAACGACCTTCTGACAAAAGATGAAGACCAAAAGCAATATGTCCTGCAAGTTGTAAGTAAATGCCTAGCATTATATCCTGACGTTTCAAAAACTACTTTAACAAAAGCTCTAGAATAGATTAGATAACTATGTAAAATTATCAACTCATGTAGGTACTACGTCTGTAACTTTTCTGTGTCTGTTTTGTATGTATTATATACCTAATTTTTATATTTTAAAATAAAAAATGTCATTAGACTTATCAGTATTACTTGTTTTTTTATTATATTTCTACTTTAAAACTCAAAAATATACCAAAAAAAAGCAAAATTTATCACTTAATAACAAAATATACGAAGTATGCTCCTAGTGGTACCAGGTCACGTTTTTGGGGCTAAAGGCTGTTATAACTCGGTTTGACTTAAAATAACAACAATTATGTATAGAATATAAATTTTGAAGAACAACATTAGCTTTCTTTTGAGATATTAAGCGTGTTTCTATTATCTACCGTTCTGGAGTTATGGCTCCATATGTCAGCTTTTTGGCCAAAAATCTGGATTTTTTCAAAATTTGAGCGACGAGCGGCACGGGTTAACGTCGTTTAATCGAGCTCAAATTTCGGCTATCTCAATATCTGGAAAGGGAGAATCGTTTTGTGGGGTCCAGACGAACAAGATTCCGACATTTTTTTTTCCCCTCTATGAGATCCGGTCACTCTAATAACACATGGGCTGAAAAGTCCCGGGCCTAACACATAGATGGCGCTAGTTTTATTACAGTCACCTTTTTTTCAGTTAATACTAACCTTCAAAAGACAGCTGTTAAAATTTCATGATATTCTATTCATTAGTTTGTGAGTTATTGTGCTAAGAGTGACGCTACTTTTGTTATTTTCAAAACAATGGATCAAAAACAATTTCGTGTTTTAATTTTACACTGCTTCTTGATGGGAAAAAAAATACCGTTCAAGCGAAGCAATGGCTTGAAAAGTGTTATGGGGACTCCGCTCCATCAGAAACAACAATAAAACGTTGGTTTGCTGACTTCAAACGTGGTCGTAGAGACACCGATGATGCAGAACGCAGTGGACGTCCAAATGAGGCGGTAACACCAGAAAACATCAAAAAAATCCATAAAATCGTTTTGAATGATCGAAAAGTGAAGTTGCGTGAGTTAGCTGACATCGTAAAGATATCAAAAGAACGTGTTGGCTTTATATTGCATGAGCATTTGACTATGAGAAAGCTCTGTTCAAAGTGGGTGCCGTTTGCTCACTGTTGATCAAAAACAAGAACGTGTTGATGATTCTGAGCAGTGTTTGGCCATGTTTAAACGTAACAAACCGGAATTTTTGCGTCGATATGTGACAATGGATGAAACATGGATCCATCACTTCACTCCAGAATCAAAACGATCGTCATCTGAGTGGACAGCAACTGGTGAACCTCGTCCAAAGCGCCCGAAAGCACAACAATCGGCTGGAAAGGTTATGGCGTCGGTATTTTGGGATGTGCGTGGTGTAATATTCATCGACTATCTTGAGAAAGGAAATACCATCAACAGTGAATATTATATAGCGTTATTGGAGCGTTTGAAGGCCGAAATTGCAAAGAAACGACCGCATATGGCAAAGAAAAAAATTTTGTTTCATCAAGACAACGCACCGTGTCACAAGTCAATCAAAACAATGGCAAAACTACATGAATTGAACTTCGAATTGCTCCCACATCCACCGTATTCGCCAGATTTGGCTCCCAGCGACTACTGGCTGTTCGCAGACCTGAAAAAAATGCTCGCCGGTAAGAAATTTCGCACGAATGAAGAGGTTATCGCTGAAACTGAGGGCCTATTTTGAGGCAAAAGATAAATCGTTCTACAAAAGTGGTATTGAAATGTTAGAGCGGCGCTGGAATGATTGCGTTGCTCTTGATGGAGATTACGTTGATGAATAAAGCTAATTTTGAACCAAAAAAACCGTGTTTTCTTTGTTAGGCCCGGGACTTTTCAGCCCATGTGTTTTATTATATATATATATATATATATATATATATATATATATATATATATATATATATATATGTATATATATATATATTTAGTGATATATATATATTATATATATATATATATATATATACATATATATATATATATATATATATTATATATATATATATATATATATATATATATATATATATATATATATACAGTTGTGGTCAAAATAATAGCAGTGCTTACTAAATTTTTATCAAAACATATTTATTAAGTTTTTTTTAATAGAACAACTAAAA
>JAHKBH010003746.1:0-12500 GCA_019049505.1 Pachyrhynchus sulphureomaculatus
TGGCTGGCTTTGCCCTAATGCAGAAAAACACTTAGCAGTGGCATTTATATAAACTAAAAATTGCTAAAATCAAAAATAATCACTATTGCTAGACTTCAAATGGCTGAAACACGTTTTCCCCCCTTTTTCTCCGCTAATTTTTAATTTTATAATAATTTTAAGATTTAATAATTGCTAATTATGATTCTCTTATTTTCTAAAACAATTAAATCAATAAAAGTTGTAACCGAGTGTGTGAATGTATATGTATAAAATAAGTTCTGCATTAATTATTGTTTAAAATCATACAATCTAAAAAATTATCTTTAAATTTTAAAAAGTCTACCTATAGCCTGCCCCAAAATAAAAGATCCTGATTTTTGCCGTTTTAAGTGGGCAACATAAAAATTCTGACCTTTTATTTGTGATAGGTTGCAGAGATGGACTTAAGAATTTTATTCATTAATGCAAATAAATAAAAATTAAAGTGTTTTTGGAGATGTTTTATTTATAGATGCATGTAAAAACAAATTGATAAGAAGTACAAATATACAGTCTGAATGAATGGGATTTACAAGAGAGGACGATTGTATAAATAAAAATATATTTTAACTTCAGCCTAATTCGGTTTCACTATCACTGTCATTAGCTGAGGTAATTATCAGTGGTTTTATATTATTTACATAAATATATGAATGTTCAACTTTTAACAACGTGCCGAATGGAATTCTTCCAACTGTCACAAGGTATATCATTTATAACTTTTTTTACTAATTCAACCACTGACACGCTTAAAGTAGGAGAAACATTTTGTGCCCCCTTATTTTTGATTTAACTTGATGCCAAATATGTTCAACTGCATTAAACACACAATAATACGGAGGAAACCGCAAAATAGTGTATCCCATTTTCTCAGCCATACTATCACAAACATAATTTCTTTTTTCAATTTATAGTCTTTCAAAACTTCCAAAAGATCATTTTTTTATAACTAAAGTCAAAATAAATGTCATTTTCTAACATATTTTCCTGTATTTCCGATTTGGTGTTGGCTGCATTAGGAACCTTATTTAGGAGGCGACTATGGTAACTTGCATTGTCCATAACTATAATAACACTCTGTTCGGGAACATTTGGCAAAGGGGAATTTCCTATAAATGTATGTTACGTTGTAAGTTGTAAGTCAAAAACTAAAAATAATAAAAAAGTATCTTTCGAATCTTAATGGAGACCTGTGGTCATTAGGCCTATATTATCAAATACTTAAAGGGCTCCAAACCGGGTTGCTAGGTAGTAAATACATAGGTAAAAATAGATCCAATATGATTGCAGGTGCAAGTGAGGGCGGTTATACAAAGCAGGTAAAATAAAAATACGTTTATCGTAATACCTGGCAACTATGCACAAAAATCTTAATAGGGTCGTTTATTGCCCCACTGAAAAAGCAAAAAGGCAGGATCTTATATCTTGGGATTTACTCTACCTATGTTTATTAGTAAAAACAAAATAACCAATCTTCCAAAAGAATTATATTCCACTAATAAAACTACTCAATATGCTAACAAAAAAAAGTTTACAGGACTTTATATGCAAGTCGGAATTGCGCAATTAGTATTCCGTACAGTGATTGCTTTTGAAAATAAAATAAATATCTTTACCTAGGCTAAGTTAATTAGGTCCCTGACATGTATATATCTTAAGATCCAATATGTATTTTCATGTTTTTACTTAGTCAATACTGTATAACAGTTATAGCATCTTAGTTACCTAATAGCCAATAAATAAATCTAGCTTAATCTAGAATCTAGTAATAAAAGTGTAAAACAAATATTTACTACTTAAAGATTTGCTCAATTTTAAACAAATAAAATAAAATTCTTTTGTCTCGGTGCAGAAATGACGCGCGAGCAGTAATGTATTGAAAAGTATATTAACACAACCTCCACCATATTGTAAAAGCCATATATTTTTGATAGTTTTTTTTTATATACCAGATAAATTATCAAACGAAATGCACTCGTGATAATTTTAGCTTAATCTACACTTTATGAAGAATACTCCAAAATTTTTTTCAAAATTTTTTGATCAAGACTTTTCGAGATAGGGGGGAGCAGCGATTTTTGACAATTTTTTAAAAATAACACACAGAAAAGTGTGCTGAAGTATTATATCATATATATTTTTCACAAGCTTTTATTGGCACCATCGATGACCTGGTAAAATTTTTTTCACTTCCTATATAACCCCCAAACCTAACCCCTTAAGTCAAAATTTAACCTTCAAAACTACACGGCTCTGATTGGGCCATCAATTCCTATATTATTACCAAATTTGAACTTTCTATGTCAAATAGTTTCGGAGACAATCGGTTTGACAGACAAACGGACAGAGTGACACGTAAGTGATCCCATAAGTGTTCCATACGGAACACTAAAACATAGTGAACAGACAAGAAGCAAGTCAATATTTAAAATTTTATTTAAAATTAGATATTAACCTTAAAATATTTTAAAAGTAATTTTCATTCATATTCAAGACTTCATATTTAATATCAATTTGATCATTAAATATATTTATTAGGTACTATTTTTAGAACCAATTATAGATATATACAAACTAATAATTAATCTTGTAATGGCAAATAAAAAACAATAAAATTAAATTTTTTTCGAAAGTATGACATGATCACAATATAAGACAAATTAATTAATTAATTAAAAAATAATGAATAAAAGTAATTACAAAAAAAAAATCGATATTAAATAATAGTGCTTTGGTTTATAATGGTTTATCAAAAGACCTAAAAAGTATAAATAAACCTAACCTTTTTGCAATTTTCCTTCAGTTTTTTTGCTTTCTTTACATTTGTAAGTTAGTATCCCTGTAAAGAAGTTTTTTTTTTAAATAGTTGCGATTAATAAATTAATAAAAATAATGTTATACAGAATATTCGTAGTTTAAAATCATCGAAGTAGATTTATATATGCTTTTCAATAAATTTTAGAAACTTTCAGCATGATTGAGACAGTTATCTATGTATATAGTGTATAAGTTCTAAGTATATAGGTACAATTCCCCTGAATTTTTCCTGTGTCGATTAAAAAAGTGATACTGACGTTCTTCGGGAACTATTACAGAAGTAGTTTCGTGCTAGATTCCGTAGAAGTCAGTTCTCAGATCAAGCTCTGAAGAAGCCGACAGCATGATCGGCGAAACGTCAGCATCACTTTTTTAATCGACACAGGGGAAATTAAGAAGAACTCCACCTATAAACTGTGGAACCTTAAGAAGTTTCCTATCAAAATTCTAAGTATACTTTATAACATAATATAATAATTTTATTTCCATAAAATTCAAGAATTAAAAATTATTATTAGAACTTTTTTATTAACATAATTCAAATTTGAATTAATTCTACCTGCAAGAATACATATTAATTAATATTACATTGCTGACCTTTCGTATTTGTCATTAAAATTTAAACATGACATTTTGAAAGAGAAGGAGATACGTGACTGATATTGTTTCAAAAAAAAGTAGAAAAATATCGATTGGTAATTAGGGTTGCCAGGTGTCCACAAGTGGATATTTATTTATAATGTTTAAAAACTGAAATAGGGAATGTAAAGTGTTAGCGCGATGGATGGGTACTTTTCTGTTATGTACACTTTCCATGAAAATACTTGTAGAATAGACTCAAGTCGTCCACCTTTCCTCGATGCTCCAAGGAATCAAGGTTGCTGATCAGTTTTTGGTTTCCAATCAAGCGAACCGCTCTCTTCTGAACGGAATCAGTGTATGTTTGGGAGGAAAGCCTCAAATATGGGAGCAGTATTCTATCGTTGGCCGACTTTGAGTTGTATACAAAATTCACAGTTGTTGTGTAGTAAGTTTTTCTAGTTCGAAATAATATTCTCAGCTTTTGAAAAGCTCTTTGCTATGCTTGCAACATGTACGTGCCAGGATATATTTGCTCCCAAATTAATGCCCAGCAGATTGAGTGACGATGCTAGAGGAATGAAGTGCCCCAACATAACTATGTCGAGTTCAGTAACGTTAACTTTTTTAGAAAAAACTGCTGCCTGGGTTTTTGTAGCGTTAAATTCTATTCGGTTACTGTCACCCCAAGATTGAATTTCTTCCAGATCTTTGTTAAAAGACCTCCTGCTGTCAGCGGATATTGGAATGAATAGCCGATGTTCGCGACTTCAAAGTGAATGAAGAAAAATCATACTGGCATCTGCAATGGTGTACGTTGGATTCCTGGTCTTGTCCAGCAGACCGTTGATGTAGATGAGAAAGAGAGTAGCAGACAGTATGGAGCCTTGGGGCACACCGGCGTTGATAGTGAAGGTGTTAGAAAGAAACTCGTCGACTGCCACTTGTTGAGAAAACACGAGAACTATAAACAGAATTTTTCAGACATATCATAAGAACGTAGCTTAGTCAACAGTTAATCGGTAACTCTGAATTTCGTAAATATTCTTTTTAAGCATGTCATATTATAAGAAAAAAATAGACAATAATTTGTTTTTGTATTATAACGTATCATTTAAAAAAAAAATTGTGCCTTTTTATATAAATGACAAAAAAACCTTTTGTGGTGAATACTTTAATCACATCCAAGTTCCCTCTACAGACTAATGGTCGAATATATATATATATATATATATATATATATATATATATATATATATATATATACATATATATATATATATATATATATATATATATATATATATACATATATATATATATATATATACATATATATATATATACATATATATATATATATATATATATATATATATATATATATACATATATATATATATATATATATATATATATATATATATATATATATATATATATATATATATATATATATATATATATATATAATCGTATATCCCTTCTACCATATGGTGTAGGACAGTTATACATTCTCCTTTTTTTTCCCTCTAAATCTCCACATATAAACTTCTTCCATCTGTCTCTATTCTTTGCCATTTTCACTGCTTCTTTCCAGGATTTTCCCTTCTCCTTAAGTATACTTCCAATACTCCCATTCCAGGTTTGTCTAGGTCTTTCTCGCTTCTGTTTTCCCTGTATTCGGGCTTCATACACTTGTTTCACCTGTCTATCATCCTTCATTCTCTGTACATGTCCCCATCCCAGCTGTCTTTGTTGTATATATTCCATAATTGCTTGTACTCTCAGCCTTTTCCTTATTTCTGTATTCCTTATTATGTCCTTAGGTGTAAATCCTTGTATTGCTCTCAGGTATTTCATTTCGACGGTTTGTATCTTGTTTTTCTGCCTGTCTGTTAGGGTCCATGATTCACATCCATATGTCAGGATTGTCCTAAAAATTGCCTTGAACACTTTTATTTTTGTTTTTTTTCGTCACCTCTTTCTTCCTAATGAATTTATTATTTATTGCATAGTAAAGTTTGTTCGTTTTTTCGATTCTTTCATCAATTTCTTTGTCTTGTTTTGCAGTTTTATCCATTATCACTCCCAGATACTTATATTGTTCCACTTGTTGTATTTTATTCCCTTCTATGTAAATGTTTGTTTGTTGGTTTTCCATTGTCATTACTTTTGTTTTATCTATATTAATTTTCATACCTTCTTCCTTAAACGCTTTATTCCAAATATCGAGGTTTCCCTGTAATTGTCTCTCATTTTCCGCCACCAGCACAATATCATCAGCAAAAGCCGCTTCAGATACTTCTATTCTTTTCAGCTTCCAGTATCTTATTGTCATTCTTTTCACTTTTAATTCGCATTTCTTGATTATTTCATCCATGTATACGGTGAACAATGTTGGGCTCAAGCTTCCTCCTTGCCTCAAACCTTCCTGTATTGTAAATCCCTCCGAGTTCATGTTGTTTTTTTATTACATACTGCATATTGTTGCTGTATATCCCCTTTATTATTCTTATTGTCTTTTTGTTTATTCCTCTGTTTTCTAGGCTTTTCCACACTTTATTTCTCGGTACACTGTCAAATGCTTTTTTTAAGTCTATAAAAGCAAGGTGTAGACTCTTATTTTGTTTTGATTTTTTTTCGATAATCTGTTTCAGTGTAAATATGTGGTCTTGTGTACTTCTTGCTGGTCTAGATCCACTTTGCGATTCCGATAATTGTGGTTCTATTACTTTCTTTATCCTATTAATAATAATGCCCTCATAAATTTTGACAATTGTTTTCAGTATAGTAATTCCTCTGTAATTATTGCAATCCTTGTGTTCTCCCTTTTTATAGATTGGTGTAATAAACGATATTCCCCATTCGGCTGGAAAGTTTTCTACCTCCCATGCACTACTAATTATTTCTAACAATATTGTTTTTCTTTCCTCCCCATGTATTGAATCATTTCAGACGTTATCCTATCGCTGCCTGAGACTTTTACCATTTTTCAATTTTCTTATAACTTCCTCCAACTCTTTCCATTCTATTTGTTCCATATATTCTGTTTCTTTCATATTTTGCTGTTCCAATTCTTCATAATTTGCGTTATCTTTTTCTTCATTACCCCCCAATAGTTTTTTAAAGTATTCTTTCCATCTTTCCATTATTGCTTTCTCTGTTGTTAGGATTTCTTGGTTTTTGTTTTTTACATATAATTCGGTTATAGGTTGGTCCTTCCTGAATGATTTAAGAACTCTGTAGAAGAGCTCTTGATTTTCTTTACTATTTTCTTCCATTTTATCTCCGAATTCTTTCCATGACTGTTCCTTTGCTTTTCTTACCAACTCTTTTCCTTTATATAGTTCATATTGTTCAGGTGTTTTTGTTTTGAGATATTTTTTACATTTTTCTTCTTCGCAATAATTTCTTCTTGTATATCACCATTCCACCAAGCTGTTTGTCTTTTACTGTTGTTTGCGTTGCACACTCTGCATACTCTGGTAGGCCCGTCCAGGATTATATTCTTGAAGATATTCCACTTTCCTTCCAAACTTGCATATTTTATATGTCTGTATCCTTTTTTCGAATTTCTCCTCAGTTATTTGCCGATATTTGATCATAATTTCTTCATTTCTTAGTTTATATGTCCTTATTGATTTGTATTTTCTTATTGTTGGGCTTTCATCTTTAGGCAACGTATTGATTATTCCTACTAGTAGGTAATGATCACTGTATATTTCGGCTCCTCTTCTTATTCTTACGTTTTTCACATATTTTCTTTTGCTCCTTTGTACCAGTATATAGTCTATAATTGACCTCTCTTGTTTTGTATGTTGAACCCTTGGGTACTTATGTATGTCTCTATGTTGGTAAAATGTGTTTGTTATGATTAGATCATGTATTTGGCAATAGTCTAGCATCCTTTCTCCATTATTATTTCTAAGTTCTTCATCGTGTTGTCCTATTGATGTTGTTTTTGTATTGTTTCTTTCTGCCTACTCTAGCAATAAAGTCTCCGGTAATACAAAGCTTTCCTCTAGTTTCTTCCGTTATTATACTCAATTCTTCCCAAAATTTGTCCTTTTGTTCGGCCTTTCCATTTTCATCTGGCGCATATACCACTATCACTGTGATTATCTCTCCTTTGCCATTTTTCAGTTCTACGGTGAGTAAGTATTCTTTCGGATACTGCTTCCCAATCTATTATCTGACTAAAAACAATGCATTAAAGTTAGCTTCTTTTCACAATTGGAAACTAAAGAAAAATTGAAACGATATCACTCCTTTTTGTGTAAGCACTCTGTAACCTACTCTAATGTAGCCAACTATGAAAAATAGTAAAATAACAAAAAAACGGTAATAAAAACTGGTTTGAGAATATATCATTAGTATAAAATGCATATGGAATATAATAAATGAACATCGCGGTATAATTAAAAAGAATGAGGCCATGAAGGTTATTACTATTCCTTACCAATTTAATCAATTCTTCATAGGTATCGCCTTGAATTGCGAAGTAGAGTGTGCTCAAATTTTTTCCTATTCATAATATAAAAAAATCGGTCAAGTGCAAGTTGGACTTGCGCAATTAGTGTTCCGTAATTGCCTTTAAAATAAAATAAATTCTTGCCCAGGTTATGTTAATTAGGTCCCTGACATGTATATATCTTAAGATCTCATATGTATTTTCACGTTTTTTTTTTTAGTCAATAATGAATAATAGTGATAGCATCTTAGATACCTAATATCCAATAAATCAGTCTAGCTCAGAATCAGCTAGAACCTAGTAATGAAAATGTAAAATAAATATGTATGACCTAAATATTTGTTTAATTATTAACAAATAAAATAAAATTTTTTGTCGCGGTACAGACGTGGGAGCAATAATAGACTGTAAAGTATATGAACAAAAGCTGTACCCATACTTTCAAGTAAAACTAGGAAAACTATACTACTCAGTATATATCACCACTACACCAAACACTTTATTTTTGCACTCGACGCGCGTTTCGCTAACCATGTTAGCTTCATCAGGAGCGATGATTGACTAAAGCTAAAACTACAAATCTACCCTATTTATACTTAGTCTAACCCTTGAATTACTCAAGCGGAACTAATGACATAGGCAAGGCCCTCATTCCGGTCAAGTACCCAGTAGAGGGGACTATAAGGAATAGGCCCTCTGTCTTTATTTAAACTACTTTTACATTTTATGATTTCCATACTTTCGTATGCGTTCAACAATCTCCTATCAGATACATTTTTCTTAATCTTAGATTATCTAATGTTACAGTATGATCAGCTTCAAGGGCATGTTCGGCAATGCTAGACTTTTCTGTTCTATTGTATCTTAAGTGTGCTAAATGTTCTTTAAATCGTGTTTTAATTGACCTTTTAGTTTGCCCAACATACTTTTTGTCACAATCATTACAACTAATTTCATAAATTCCACTTTTCTCACAATTAGGAATCTTATCTTTGGGATTTCCTAAGATATTCCTCAGATTGTCTGATGACTTATAGCCTAAGGTGAGGCCTACCTTATTAAATACCCTATTGAGTCCCTTGCTATATTTCGGATTATATGGTATGGAGACATATTTGGTGTTATTTTCTTCGCGTGTAAAAAAGGTGGAATTCTGAATATTAAACCTAAATTTATGTCTATTTATTAGCTTATTTACTAAGTCATCGTCGTAACCATTAACTCTAGTTATATTTCTAATACGATTCCTTTCTTTATTGAAGTTTACTCTGTTCAGAGGGAAAGTGACCAAACGATGAACTAAAAAATGTAATGAGGCTAATTTATGTTGTTTGCAATGAAATGAATCATTAGGAATATATCCATCTGTTACTGTATCCTTCCTATAGATATCAAATTCTAATCTATTATTATTTTTAATAATTAAAATATCTAGAAAAGGCAATTGTCCTTTGTTCTCAACTTCGTAAGTGAATTTAATGGAATCATACCGGCTATTTAATTTAGAAACAAAATCATTAATATTTGCTCTCTTTGTATCAAAATTCATCATCATGCAAGAAATTTAAAGTTTTTCCTAATTTTATTAAGGTTAATTTACCAAAATCAAACATTTCAGAAAAAGTTTCATTCTTTGCTAAACAAAAATGGCTTGACTTAGAAATCAAGAATTTGTACACAAAACGTAGTATGTTAGAAGTAGAATCATACAGAATATTCAAAAAACTTACTTCAGGATTAAACAATATTGAATATGAAGTATGGAGCGAGTTCCAGAGGAAAATGTTTTTAGTTATTGATATTCAATATAAAAAGAAATTCTCTATTCTAAGTAAAAAATTAAAAAAGCTCTTACCGAAGAAGAATAGTCCTCAGGAACTCGTAAATATTGTAGAAAATCATTCATCTCAATCCTTTACACGAAATGAAATTCGCATCTTAACCAAAGGTCTTAACTTTGCAGTACCCCCCTCCTAGAGATAATTTGTCAGAAATAGTTTGCTCACATTGAAAGTTCCATTAGTACACTTCCAGAAAATAGTAAATCCTTTGTTAGGGAAGCATGTCGCAATCAAATATCGAAAAACATAGTTAACAAGGGGGGGGGGGGGGGGTGGGGGGGGGGGGGGGGGGGGGGGGGGGGGGGGGGGGGGGGGGGGGGGGGGGGGGGGGACAAATTCTAATTCACGAAAAAAAAACATAAAAGCAGTTAAAGGATTGAAAAAGAAAGATGTCTTCTACTTAAAAGCGGATAAAGGAAATAAGGTTGTTATATATTGGATAAGAAAGATTACTTTGAACGCGTAGATAATCTTATCGAATCTGGCCCTTATGAAAAGGTAATAAGAAATCCATTACCGAGAATGATATCAGAGGTTAAAAATTCTTTAAAAAAATGTAAGAACCTTGTCTCCGATTCGCTAAAATTTAAATTAAATGTGAGTAATCCGACCATACCAAAATTGTATTGCTTACCCAAAATTCACAAACCTGGAAAAGCAATGCGACCCATTGTTTCATCGGTCGGATCACCCACATATTTAATATCCAAATGGTTATCAAAAGAACTTGAGAAGTTACCATTAAATACTTTCGCAGTGAAGAATTCGTTAGAATTCATTAATAAAACAAAAAATCTAGTTCTTAATGAAGGTGAAGTCTTAATTTCTTTTGATGTTAGTTCTTTGTTCCCAAGTGTGCCAATTCCACAAACTTTACAATATTTCGAAGAATTGCTTAGAATGAATGATTTTGAAGACGAAATTATTCGTGAATACTTAACATTATCTAAACTTTGTATGGAACAAAATTATTTCCAATATAACAATCAATTTTATGTTCAGAAAGAAGGAACAGCTATGGGTAATTGTTTGTCACCCTTCATAGCCAATTTATTCATGAGTAAGTTTGAAATCGAAGCCAGTCAAGAATTCGAATATTTCCCAAGGGTATGGTATAGGTATGTGGATGATATTTGCGCGATTTTTTGATACAAAGAGAGCAAATATTAATGATTTTGTTTCTAAATTAAATAGCCGGTATGATTCCATTAAATTCACTTACGAAGTTGAGAACAAAGGACAATTGCCTTTTCTAGATATTTTAATTATTAAAAATAATAATAGATTAGAATTTGATATCTATAGGAAGGATACAGTAACAGATAGATATATTCCTAATGATTCATTTCATTGCAAACAACATAAATTAGCCTCATTACATTTTTTAGTTCATCGTTTGGTCACTTTCCCTCTGAACAGAGTAAACTTCAATAAAGAAAGGAATCGTATTAGAAATATAACTAGAGTTAATGATTACGACGATGACTTAGTAAATAAGCTAATAAATAGACATAAATTTAGGTTTAATATTCAGAATTCCACCTTTTTTTACACGCGAAGAAAATAACACCAAATATGTCTCCATACCATATAATCCGAAATATAGCAAGGGACTCAATAGGGTATTTAATAAGGTAGGCCTCACCTTAGTCTATAAGTCATCAGACAATCTGAGAAATATCTTAGGAAATCCCAAAGATAAGATTCCTAATTGTGAGAAAAGTGGAATTTATGAAATTAGTTGTAATGATTGTGACAAAAAGTATGTTGGGCAAACTAAAAGGTCAATTAAAACACGATTTAAAGAACATTTAGCACACTTAAGATACAATAGAACAGAAAAGTCTAGCATTGCCGAACATGCCCTTGAAGCTGATCATACTGTAACATTAGATAATCTAAGATTAATAAAAAATGTATCTGATAGGAGATTGTTGAACGCATACGAAAGTATGGAAATCATAAAATGTAAAAGTAGTTTAAATAAAGACAGAGGGTCTATTCCTTATAGTCCCCTCTACTGGGTACTTGACCGAAAATGAGGGCCTTGCCTATGTCATTAGTTCCGCTTGAGTAATTCAAGGGTTAGACTAAGTATAAATAGGGTAGATTTGTAGTTTTAGCTTTAGTCAATCATCGCCCCTGATGAAGCTAACATGGTTAGCGAAACGCGCGTCGAGTGCAAAAATAAAGTGTTTGGTGTAGTGGTGATATATACTGAGTAGTATCATTGTGCCAAAGATTCCACATTCCCAACTAAGTAGGAAAACTATGTCTTCATAGTTTTTTTTTATACTAGATAAATTATTAAACGTAATGCACTCGTCATAATTTTTTTTTTTTAGCTCAATCTACATGTTATAGAGACACCTCCAGAATTTTTCAAAATTTTTTGATTAGTACTTTCCGAGATAGGGGGGTGGACAGCGGCTTTTTTGACATTTTTTAAGAATAATACAAAGTAAAGTATGCACAAGTACTACAACATATATATTTTTGAAGTCGTATTTTTACAAGCTTTCACTTGACAACCCACTCGATGACCTGGTAAAAAATTTTCTTTTCACCCCACAAAACTAACTCTTTAAGCCAAAATTACACTTTCAAAACTACACGGCTCTGATTGGGCTATCAATTCTCATATTTGTGCCAAATTTCAACTTTCTATGTCAAATAGTTTCGGAGAAAATCGGGTGTGACAGACAGATAGACGAACACCGAAGTGATCCCGTAAGTGTTCTTTACGGAACACTAAAAACACTGTAAAC